>JAQZBX010079490.1:0-13966 GCA_029593785.1 Cabassous unicinctus | reverse complement strand
AATAGCCATTCTAGTGGGTTTGAGGTGGTATCTCATTGTGGCTTTGATTTGCATTTCCCTAATAGCTAAGGATGTCGAGCATCTTTTTGTGGGCTTGTTGGCCATTTGTATATCTTCTTTATAGAAATGTCTATTCAAGACCTTTGCCCAGTGGTCTTTGCCCAAGACCATTTTTTAATTGGGGTTTTTGTCTTTTTGTTGTTGAGTTGTAGGAGTTCTTTATGTATTCTAGATATTAGATATTAAACCCTTATCAGGCATATGGTTTCCAAATATTTTCTCCCATTCTATTGGTGTCTTGTTGCAATCTTTTGATTATCAGCTTCCAGGAGTCAGTTAGTGGTCACCTTTATTTTCTCCATTTTTCGAATAAAGAAATACGGGTCACCACAGTCAAAGTGGAATGGCAGATTAAGGTAGATATTTGGATAATTCTTAAAAAAGAAAGATTATAGAAAGAGTGGCTGAGCAATTAAATATGGCACACTGTATGGTGTCTCTGAGTTCTCTGCTCCTGAATAAATTTACCAAATCCTCAGGCTCTCAAAAATTTGTCACTCCATTCTAACTGTTATAATCAAGGCAAGATCCTATGATCATATATCATCTTGTTTATTCCTCATAAGCATGTTACAGTGTAGATTGTGGTGCCTTCTCCATACAAATGAGGAAATGGAACATCAGAAAAATTAAATAACAAATTCAAGTTGTTATAGCTATTTCATAACAGTGCCACAATTTGAAGTAAATCTGCCAAATAAATCTGACTCCAAAGCCTCATCACCCCACTCAATTCTAGTCCAATCTAAATGCTCACAAATAACCAGAGTCAGCTGGGGGTGTAGGCAGTGCTTATAGGTTGAGAAGGAGAACATGACACTGTCAATAGTGAGGAGATGCTTCGTGAAATCAAGCAATTAGAGTGTGTTTTAAGATGGTAGGGTTGTTCATATGCATGGATTCCTTGTACCCGAGGGATAGACTCCTGGGTATTCCTGAATTAGTCCAGTCCAGGCAACAGTAAACAGAAGACTTGGGACCGTGGGCATGCTTGAGTGTCCCCTTTTGCCGCTGGGTGTTTAAAATCATCAACAAGCACATTTCACATAAATACTTTCAAATTAATGCATCCTGTAACTCTCATGCAGTCATATTTAATCTTATTGACATTTCTGTTCAGATAGACAGGGCCAATATGAAGACACTCATTTTTAAATGGGGAAACCAGAACACCCAATAGATTCCCTGAATTCCAAGGCAGCACAGTAAGCCTTGGTGTCAGGGCTGACCCCCCAAGTTTGATGGTTTCCATCCGGCACTCTATCATTTCTAACTGCCAATACAACCAGCTTTGCTTTCTCTAACTTTTCTTAGTCACTCCTCCTTCCCTCTCACTAATATCTCTCTGCCAAGCAGAAATTCCCATGAAAATAGAAAACAATAGTGCCAGAGGGGTTGATGGATATGGGATAAAATAGAGGTAATGTGAAGGCATGTTGCAAAGCAGTGTCTTTCAGTGCAGAAGAGAAAAGAGATACTGGGAGGAAAAGAAAAGAGAGAAAACTAAAGGCAACTCGTCAGTTCTGAGGTGGAGAGGAGAGAAAATATCTTCAGACATTTGACCCCAAAGAGTTGTGTATAAGGTGAACAAAAATGTAAACATTCCATGAAAATTTTCTAGCTGGTAGGATTCTATTCTGAATCAATTTGAAAAGTGAAGATCAACCCCTGGTTTATATTTATAGACAGGGCTTTGCCCAGCTGTACCTAGAAATTGCTTCTTGAGAATACCTCTGAAGCACGACCCTGAAACAATTTTTGTTTACCAGGAAAATTTCCTCTAAAAGAACATTAACATTTTTTTAGTTCTACTGCATGGATATGTGATAATTTGCATGGCGACCTTTATTATAAATTTGAAAGACTTGCACTTTTTGCATCTACTGCTCAGGGATATTGTGAGATGAAATAGAATACATTCTGAGGGCTTTGAACTATTTCAGTCCAAATCTGACTGAAAAAGACAGCACCAGAGACTGTATCTTATTTATTTTGTATCTTTCTTTGCACCTAAAATGAATCATTTGTTTGATAATTAATAAAGGGTACTGTATTCTATTTAGATTCCAGATATTTTATTCAAAAATGTTAAAATATTTCAATAAATTTTAATAAAGATATTTGAAGACAGTTTATAATAAAAAACTGAATCATTTTCACTCATATTTCCCCCTAGTTGAGAAGAAAAATCACAGACTCCAAAGAAACTATTTTCTTTTGGAAAAAAAAATTCAAAATTTACCCAGAAGCAATGGGGAGTGGCCCTGCTCCCTGTGCTTTTATTTATGTGCAGCTAAAGTTCAAGTTTCTCAACATACCATAATCTCAGTGTAACTGGCTGAATTCCACGACGGATAATTAAGCTCTAGCTTACCAGGGCAGATTTGGATGGTGAGAGCAGTCACACTGCTCTTCTGGGAATCTATTAGCCAAGTTTACTGTGTTTTACATGAGTGTCGACGCACCTCACTCACTGACTGGACTAGCCCAGCAGGTCCAACTGGTGAGATCATCATTGGCTCTTCCATTGCTGGGGCTGGTAGCCAGAAGAGGCCACTCAATAAGTGTACCGAATTTTGATCACAGACAATTTCCTTGACTTTCCTAGAATTTTCTTATTTTTCTCTCCACCCCTCCTCACTAGTCCATCTATGGACTGCAGCATTCATTCATTCATTGAACAAATATTTACTGAATACCTAGAATGTGTCGGGCACTGACCTGGGCACTGGAAATATAATAGTGAACTAGACATTTCCATCAGTCCTTTAGGACCTATAAGCAAGTAATTATAATATTCTTTGGAGAATGTTACAGGTCACAGGGCTCAGTACTGTAAATTCTTAATATTTCTGTCTTTAAAAGGCAGAAAGCACACAAATACTCTTTGGAAGGAACACATACATGTATTTATACACTTCAACACATAAAACTAATGAATGTATGAAGACTTCTTCATCTGTTTCATTGGGAGTTAGAGAGCACCACCCCCTGGCCCCCACCCCTCCCCTCTTACCCAACCCGCCTCTACCTTGCCCCATTGCCATCACTGTAGCGATGATGAAAGCACCACTCGGGGTCTCAGTCCGTGCTGCCTTTGGGTGTTTTCAGAATGTTGGCTCACAAGTACTCAGACACAATGGTAAAATAAAAAAATTTGAGCATAATATGAACCTTGGCCTTATCATGTTAAAACCGAGAAAACAAACAAGGTACCAATGAATGTACTTCTCAAAAGCCCCTATGTCTTCACAATAGTCTCCTGAATTCTGACTCTTTTGTCACAAAATCAAACAAGAATTTACTATGTTTAATTAAACTCTCCTAACCAATTGTATCTATTATATACATGATTGGATAACGTGTCCATACAATTTGTTATGGAATGTATATATGCTTTGAAGAACTATTTACAAGAGAGTTTTATGACATTCCTAGGAATAGGTTGCCATTGTCACACTATTGTAACATACTATTGGAACGTTTATGTAAGAAATTGTAATTCCAAGAGCTTGTTTTTATTTTTAGCTCTCTTTCCCCCTAGATTTGCACGGTGCTATCAGGCCTACATTTTATTTAATTATAAAGTTTTAGGTTATTTGTTGGTATAATTTCCACATCAATCATTCATTTAACAAAAATTTATTGGTGCTATTATGTGCTTGGAATTTTCTGATGTTGTAAAGGGTGATTGGCTAAAATCTTTCCTACATTTAATAGTGTTTGAAGTTTTTTTTTTTTTTTTCCCCCTCCACGAGTTTTAAACATTGATGAAGCCTGTCTCATATTTCTAGGTTTTCTTTTCAGTAAAAAATCATTGATGTTGAATGAGGCATGCATTACAGTTTCAGGCTTTCCCACATTTGCTTCCTTTATAAGATTTTTTCCTCAAGAACTATCTGAATGAGGGGATATTCTGATTGAAGTCTTTCCTACATACACATATTGGATTTTTATTTATTTATCTATTTATTTATTTATTTACTTTATCTTTCTTTATTTATCTGCCCCCCCCTCCCAAGATGGTTCTCTCGTCTGTCTGCTAATTGTTTGCTCACCTTTTCCAGGAGGCACCAGGACAGAACCCAGGACCTCCCACATGAGAGGCGAGTGCCCATCGGCCCGAGTGTGGGCTGCAGCATCTGTTGGCTTGTGGCATCAACTCGTTGTGCTGGGAGGCGTGTCTAGTTTGTTGCAGTGGAAGGCGGTGCCTAGTTTGTTGCGGTGCAACATCTAGCTCATCTTCTTTTAGGAGGCACTGGACTGAACTTGGGACCTTCCATGTGGTAGGCAGGTGCCCAACTGATTGAACCACATCCGCTTTCCCACAAATTGTTTTGATGGTCTTCAAATCTATGAACTTTCAGTTTTTGAGCATATATTAATATACTGACCAGAGTGAAGACTGTTTTTGCCCTCAAGGAATTTATAATCTAGTGGGTGGGAGATTTGTCTCTTTGAAAACAACATTACTTCCCTACTCCTTAGGTAACAAAAATAGTTGATTATTTTATTGTTTCCCAAGCTATATCTTCAAGAGTTTTGCTATATTTACATACCACCTGTTCTATTGTGCATCTGTAAATGAACCCACTGTTTTTAACTTAGAAGTTTACTTAATAATAATATCTGTTAAATCACAAGGTTGATGTTCTAGTTATAAAATTTTTCAATATACATTAATATACATAGATAGATCTATAAATGAAATAATTTTTGTCTGTATACATCCCAAATCTTTTTAGTACAACACTCATCACCCTTTGGGGATGCAGGAGGAAATAAAATGCAGAAATAATAACAGTGGCAATGGTAACAAGAGTTTTATTTATTAAGGACTTTACATGTGTCGTTTACTTTATCTTGTTTAATCTTCACAACTCTCACAGGTATGCACATCACAGAACTGTGAGGCAAAAGGGCAAGAAAGGAGGGACTGTGGAAGTGAAACTTCATTTTGCCCAGGGCAGGTACACCTAATACACGATGTTTCAGTATTTGTTCTTTTATTTAGTCAGCTGAGATTCCACACCTGATTACCTTATGAAAATTGGGGTGTGATAGTGGCAGACTAAACATTTTCTTTTATCAGATATGTTTGCTATTAGTCAAACAAAATAATAATCCCAGAAAAAGGATTTCAGCTTCAATTACAGCTACTTCAGGAATGCTAAATCCACTTTCACCAGGATTGATCAAGAGAAATCAGATTAAAACATATTTTCTTCTTTAGTTTTTTAGTTAATGTTTCATTTCCCCAGTTGCTAGTCAGTGAGAATATCTTTATTCTGCTGAACCAAGGCGTTTGCTCAAAACTCTGCATTTTCTCTCACAACTGCCTAGTTTATTAAAGGCATGAAACTTCAATTTCTCTGCTGAGAAAATAGTGAAATAAGTATTTTTATAAACATACAGGAACTCATAAAATGTTAGATTTGGAAGAGACCTAAGAGACCTAAGACAACTCCCTCACTTTACAGAGGAAAAAATTGAACCCTAGCAATAATCAGAAAAAAATTCCTGTGATTCCATAATTGATATCTGATATCTCCATTATAACATTTATGACATGCATTGGTTTTTAATTGTGTACATGGATTTTGCTTACAGTGTGTGGTGAACCCCAAGTACAAACCATGCCTTATTTGTTTCTCACCCTGAGTTCTTAGCAGAGTATCTTGTACTTGGTGCAAAATAATTTTTTTGCTTAAGTGATATAATGCACCCCATAAATCTGCCTTTTAATTCTCCTTTGACTTGAACTTTATAGTTGCTTAAACCTCTCTTAGCATTCCATTATTTACCCTCCCTATAAAAGTGCTAAAGGCTGTGGTTTGTCAGGTAATTTAATGAATAATAAAGACCTTGATAGCTGGAGGAGTATGCTGTCCATTATCACTTTTATGTATTCTGAGCCAATTGACAACATAGTTCAGAATGGTCAAAACAAGAATGATGAAAAATCTAATGGGGTATGGACTATGTTGCTTAAATATCATCATTGGTCGTTTATATAAATGACAGAAGCTGTATGAAATAATGAATTTATCTTTAGCAATTGTTATGGAACAAATTAAAGGTTGTGAAATGCTTTGAGAAAGATTAAAATATGCCAGGTGTTTCATATAATTAAATTATCAAGTAATTTCTCAGATTATTCTTCACAATAGTCTAATTAAAATCCAACTTTGATCCTGAAAGTATTTTTATGTGTGAATGTTTTGGAGGGTTTACCATTGGTGTATATTTCATTTTATTGTTGTATAGATAACTGAATTATAACACAGTAATTCTGTAAAATACTCTTTGGTGTGAAGTGCACTTTAAGAAGAGTCACATTTCTAGGGCTCCCGAATTTTACCTGTGAAGGTCAATGCATCCTCCTTTTTAATTCTCAGGATTGTTTTTTTTTTTTTTTTTTTAAATCTCTTGATGAAACAAGATGTGCTTCTCCCACGTCCCCCTCCTTCCTGTGCCTCTTCCCCTACCAGTTTTTTTCTATTCCTCTTGGCATCTGGACTTCTTTTTTTGCCAAATGAGTCAGTTAGAGAGGAAATGTTTAACTCACATTTTTCATATTGGCTGGGAAAAGAGCTTTGAAGGCAAAAGGTGCCTGAATATGTTGCAGTAAGACTCTCACACGGCCTTCTTGACTTTTTCTGGAGAACACTGCTCTGTAGTCAAGTTAGAAAGTGCTAAATGGTCCATTTTCACTCTACATACATTTCACAAGATCAGTACTTGTTTTGTAACTTTTTTCCTTTGAGGAAATAGGTGGAAAAATATTATTCATTTATTTTTATGAGATTTTCTTAGTGCTTAGTTTCCCTCCACAAAGGATTTGGGGAAGTTTAACAAACATATAATAATATAGTAGGATTAATAGTGAAAAGGAGAAATATATAGATTTAAAAAAGGAGAAGGGGACATATGGGTAGGATTATAAGGTGAGAATGAATTGCTTATATTCTAGCATAGAGTAGCTACTATTTGTTCAGTGCTTATTATATATTGCATATGATAATATCTAATCAATTCTATGAAATAGTCAGTATTTTGAATCTGTTTGGATTTTGTAGATATAGAAACTGATGCTTAGAGAGAGTAATTTATTCAAGTCTACACTGCTAATTAGTGTTGGAACTGGGATTTGAACCCTCTGGAAATCTTATCCAAAGCATAACTGCTATAACTTCTATAGCTTGCTTTCTGGCACAAGTATTTATTATTAATGTTAATGCACAGTACTATTTCAACAAATGTGCAAATAACATAGCTTCATTTAACCAGTCAATTTTTATTTTCAATAGTCAATGCTTGGGAAGTGAAATTGGCTGGGGGAACAGTAATTGCTGGGTGCTAGTGGTGGCTGTGGTACTGGTGGAGGATAGCGGTAAAATACACAAGCTGTCCTTGCTGTTTGCTGCAGTGCAGCTCATGAAGTTCATCATTTAAAGTGTTAGGGTGTCCTTGGGTGTTGTATTCTTCACCAAGAATTTGATGTTAAGTAAACCATATGAACTCATCAATATGCTATCAAAGTGAAAATACAACTCTATAAAATTCTACCATGATGTAAATTGTTCAAAAATTCGGTTCAAGCTCTTTAAAATATTCATAAATGACCGTTCCTATTCATTACACACACACACACACACACACACACACACACACACACACACACTAATACTATACCACACTACAGTGTTACAAACTGTATCTAAAATGAGTTTACTGGCTATATTATATATTAAACATTTAAGAAGTAATTTTGTTTCCACTGGACTTAGAACTTTGGAACAAAATTTGCAACCAAATTTGAGATCTAAATGGCTCAGGTCTCTTGAGAAAGCTCTCAGCTCCTTTGAACAGCTTCTTTTCCTCCAGATAAATTCCCCTGTAGCACATGGAGGCCATCAGAATTAATCAATAGACATTAAAGCTACCTTAGTGTCCTATAATTTTTACTTGACAATTTATTGAGCTGGATCATCGCAATCATTCAATAAAAATGTACAGACTTGCTATTAGGTCTCAGACATTATGTTAGGAAATTTAATCATATCTTTTTGTTTAATTTTAATAGCAAATCCATGAAATATTATTATCCCCATTTTAGAGATTGAGAAACCAAAGAGAGGTCAGAAAAACAAAGTAATTTGCCTTTCTAAGGCCACAATCAATGATGGAGCCAGAATTTGAATCCAGATATAATGCCAAAGCCCATGCACTTAGCCATTGATTAGACTGTCTATCTGCTCCCTCAAATAACTGCTTAGGTATCTTGACGATTATTGCTTCAAGAGAGCAAAAAGGCAGGAATATCTGATGCATAGGTTTAAACTACCGCATCTGTGCTAAAGATGAACTATTGAAAGATGGAACTATTTGTATTCTTTCATTGAGTACAAGTACACAATATTCAATGTATTTCTCTGCTTCACACATTACTTGTGATAAGAGTGTCTAGGAAGGGGGGATTAGGAAATATCTGCTGTGTTTAGGTCATACCTAAATCAAGGAGTAACACCTACCTCTTCTTTCTTTCTCCTGCATTCAGTCTCCCTTTTGATGAGAAGGGGAATAAACCTCATTCTTGTTCATAGTAAAGATCAATGAAAAGACTTTTTACCTCTTGCCACCAGACATGTGTTATCTGAGCTTAAAGAACTGGAAAGCATACATGAAAGGAGTGTTTCTATGGAAGGATGAAAGAGAACAGGGATTGTATATAGTCACAGAGACCTAGGATGAAAACCTGGGGTTGACACATATTAGTAGTGTGGCTTGCTTTACTTCTTTGAGCTCAGATTTCTTTTTCTGGCAAACAGGGGTGACCCAAATTACCTCCAGAATCATAATGAATACATAATGTATATAATGCATGTAAACTCAAGACACAAATAGACACAAGACAATTGAAGACAAACTTTTAACACCTGTCTCTGGCCAAGCTCTCCCCTCTCCTCCTCAGCTCTCCTCTCCTCTCTCTGCCATGCAACATCACAAATGCTAAAATGTATTATGATTTTTTTTTTAAGTTTCCTAGGCTTCTCCAGCAAATACCATGAAATGGTTTGGCTTAAACAATGGGAATTTATTTGCTTACAGTTTTGAGGCCGGGAAAATGTCCAAATCAAGGCATCATCAAGGCAATGCTGTCTTACTGAAGCCTGGCTGCTGGCGATCCCTGGCTCCTCTGCCACATGACAAGGAGCATGGCAGCATCTGCTGGTCTCTCCCTTCACTTCTAGGTTTCATGGATTTCAGCATCTTGCTTCCATGGCTTTCTCTCTGTGTGTCTGGATTTCATTCTTTTATAAAGGACTTCAGTAATAGGATTAAGAGTCACCCTAGTGAGGTGGAACACACTTTAACCGAAGTAACCTCATCAAAAGTTTCTACATACAATGAGTTTACCCCCACAGAAATGGATTAGATATAAGAACATATTTTTCTGGGGTACATACAGCTTCAAACCACCATATAATTATTGTGATTCTTGTATTTCACTTTGATATTGATATACAGAATTCCTTACATCATGTTATGATCTACACTGTCTCCATTAAATAAAATATGCTGTGAAACAGTAAATTAAGAACCAAGAATATAGAATCAAGGATCTACTATATTAAATCCATCATAAATACTTGCACTTTAAGGAGATTTTAGGATCTAGCTTTGATGTGGTTAGACACTGTGGATGAGAAAACATTGAGTTGGAAATCCCAAGGATGATGTAAGTAATTAGGTATATTTTAGAGCTGGCTTTTATCAACAAATAGCTTGTCACTGTCATCCTGTCAAGGTCTTTCAGTGCTGACCCTATTGCCCCAGGCAGTCAGCAGCAGTGTTCCCTTTTAGGTGGGTGCTGGTGTGAAATCTCTCAGCTGGCACAGGTTTTAGGAGGGAGGGAGCCGATTAAGTCATTTCCCCAAGATCACTCAGTTCAAATTTGTGCAATGTGAATCCAGAGCTGACATTCTTTAACCCCTCTTTATGAGAAAGCATAACAAGCCCCAAAATTGGCCCCAGAAAACCCACCCCAGAATTTTACAGGTGCTCCCATAGGCATTGGCCTAACTCTCCTGATCCTGAATTTCTCAACAAAATTTCTCTTTCTCCTTTTCTTTTTCTTAACTCCAGTGGGATAATTTCTATTTAATTGTATGGAAAAGTCTGTTTATAGAGTTAGTCTGGCAGTGAGCATTCTCCATTGGGTTTTTAGGTTTTGCAATCAAATTTCATACATTTGCAGGTATACTTTTCTTGGAGTCAGTTTATTCTCAGGTACTGTTAAGTTAAATGTCTTTAATTGTTTCTTTTAAGATTTTACCTTTTTATCTGGATAATTTCATGGCATATACACAGTCACAAATCCATGTTAGGGAAGCAGTAGGAACAATGAACTGATTTTGGAACCACCTTGGTTGATGGAATGATATGTTTTGGAGAGCTCTGGTGAAGTGAGGAGCCTGGGGAGAGAGCATATTTGAAAATGTTCCATTACTCTTCCTCTAACTCTACCATCCTTTGTCATTTTGGTGGCCTTTTTTTTTTTAAATTTAATTTTGGTGGCCATTTTTACAATGAGAAATATTTGCTGGCATATTCAGCTTTCTTATTTGAAAATGGGAATCATATTATGAGATTCAAATGAAATAATGCATGTAAAAGGTGTACCACTATGCTTGTCATAATGTAAGAGCTTAACAAATATTAGCCATATTCAGCTATTATTATTAACTCTCAATTCTAGAATTCTATTATTTAAATGTTTCTAAATAACATCTCATTGCTATGTCAATATGCTCTGTGGGTCTTTTAGGGTTCAAGCATTATGGTGAAGCACATTAGAAAACTTTCCTGAGTTGGTAATACTTTCTAGGACAAAAATTGGAGATATTTATCTGGAATGTATTTAATCCAAAGAAATCATCTGAGGTAAGAGGTAGGGGATAGGAAACAACTTTTTAGACATTAATTATCATTGAGTAAAAGCTCTCAAACACCCAGTTGCCACATCTGGAGAAGAGTATTTGTAGTTAAACACAAACCTCTGTTGCACGTTATCCAAGAAATGCAGCTTTTCAAAACCAAGTGTAAGTCCCAAATGTGCTTTGCTCATGAAGTCTCTTTTTCCTTCTCCTTTCAGAACTCATCCCCTACACCTCCCCCTGTACGTCACCCTTCATGAGCAATTGCTCTTAAGCAAAAGACCACAGAGGAACTGGCTCACAGAACAGCCAGAGCAAAATGCTAAATCCTCAAGAAGGGCCAAAAGAGAAACATGGCTTCCTTCTTAGAGCTAGTGTGGCTCTGATTGAAATCAAGGGCCTGAGTTGGAATCTCAGTTCTAACAATAACTTTGTGCCTAAACTTGGGCATAATGTATAATGCTATTAAATAATATATACTTCATGGGATTGTAATGAAGAGGAAGTGAAATACAGTCTGGAAATAGAGTGGCCAGTACATAGTGAGCATTTCAGAATCAATAATTATTTATTTTTTCCTCAAAATCTATTGTCTTTGACTTCCTAGTGATCAAGAAAGTCAGTCTTGCATAGACTCTTTGGCCAGGACTGTGGAAAAGAAAAATTGTGGAGAAAAACAATCAAGACAACACTCCTTTCTCCTAAAATCAAGGGAGGGATTTTTGTTCTAAAATATTCAGATTGTCCATATTACTTGACTTGCGAAATTTATACTTCACTTTTATCCAATTAGAAAACACTTAAAATACTGTATGTGTTACACACACATACACACACACACACACAAACACACACATGTATACCTTCTATAGTGTTTTGCTCATCTGTTCTCTCCTATGACCTTTCCTTTTAACCTGTGAGGTAGGTTTTGTATTATCTCATTTTATGATGAAAGGAAAATGGAACAGAGAGAAGCAACCTGGATGGGCCAAAGGTAGAGTTGGTCCTGACCCCTTTCCAGTTTTCCCTCCACTGTTCTGTTCTGATTGCTGTGGAAGTGGAATGCACTAAAACTTGCCTGCCCAAAGAAGTCCCAGCTGAAAAGTAATCAAGCAGAGGAATACTTAGAAATAGTATGCCGAAATTCAGTGAAAATTTAATAAAATCCCATTCCACAATTTCTCCTTGATTGACAACAGGAATTGCTGTCACTGCCCTGTCTAGCTACTTTGCAAATAGCAGGAATGTTATCAAGAGCTCGCCATGACTGCTTCCCAAGGGAGCAGTGATAGCTCTGGATGGATTCTGCTGAAGCAGTTTGCTAGCAATGCAGAACCTGTAGTCAGACAATCAGAGGCGGTAACCATTTTCTAATAACCACCTCAGGCTTTTGGCACCTCATTCTCTGGCACTGTCTAGGGAAGCTCTTTCTGCTACTTTGTGCTACTTGTCAAGTCAAGCTACTTGTCTAATTTTGCTGGGAAATCATACTGTCAAGTCAAATTGTTCTCCTCAGTCAGAGCCAGTGCGTGATTTGCAAAGTGTACAAGGAGGGTTCTGATCATCTCTGACAGGCAAACAGCAGAGAGGGGTTCTAAAATATGGCCCCCATTTTCACAGCTTTTCCATCGAGGTTCCATGGTGTTCGAAATCAGGATGTGGCCCTGAGTTAATGACACAAGGAAACACTTTGCTGCTCGAATTGCCTACTTGGTTTTCCTGAACCTCGTATGGACTGGCTTTATCCTGTTTCAAAGGCCATAGCACTACTCTATTTTCCTCTCCACTTCCTGTGCTGGCCTTCCTCTGGTTTGTGGGCTGTGCACTTCTCTTGTTCTTGTAAGGTGTGTGCTCAGAAGCCAGTGGCTTATTGTGGGTGGCTTCTGTTACCTGCTTATCATCCAACCTAGATCTCAGGGTTGTTTTCCCTGTTTTTTAAAACCTGAAGTAGCTCTTCTCCAACTTGACTATATTCTCTTTTAACTCTCCTTTCTTTGTACTAATTAAGTAGTAGTTATGCTACTTTCCCCCAAATTGATTTTGTAATACCTTTATTCCTAAAGAGTTTTAGAAGATTAACATAAATATCTTAGACTTGGGAAAGTGGATGTGGCTCAGACAGTTGGGTGCCTACCTACCACATGCGAGGTCTCAGGTTCAGGTCCCAGTGCCTCCTAAAGAAGATGAGCAGATGCCACACCCGCCACAACGAGCAGATGCCACAAGCTAGCAGATGCTGCAGCTCGCAGGGAGGGGATGTGTCTCAGGCCTTTGGTCCTGGGTTCGGTTCCTGGTGCCTCCGGGAGGAGGCAAGCAAACAATGAGCAGACAGATGAGCGGACCATCTGGGAGAAGGGAGGATAAATGAAGAAAAATAAAGTAAATAAATTATTAAAAAAAAGAAACAAACAAAAAATCTTAGACTTGGTACTGATTTGATGAATTTATAAATCCCAGATTTAGTGTTTACAGGTTTTTGTGAAAGAGCTTGCTTACAATCTCAATCTACCCCAATTTCCTTCTAAAAACGGGTGTATAAAATGCTTCTTAAAACTAATTCTTTAAGTTTGCTATATGACAGCCTCCTAGTGGTACTCTGGAAGGTTAGCAAGTTATGAGGATTAGAAATATGAAAGCTCCATCTAGCTAAATACGACTTAAAGAGACCCTGAATTTCAAGGAAGGGTGGAGAATTTTTGTTTATTTGCCAGTGGAGATCTATAAAATGCAACTTTGGAGTTACTTGTTACAGTGAACTTTCCCCCTCTAGATTATATTATTATTATTATTATCTTTTTACACAATTTATTGAAGTATATCATTCATACATGAACATACATAAACTATAAGTGTTCAGTAAATATCATGAACTTATGAAACAAAGATGCATAGCATCATACAGGGCTCCCACACATCACCCCCCCCCCCACAAACACCCTGCATTG
The DNA here is from genome assembly GCA_029593785.1 of Cabassous unicinctus. Taxonomy (NCBI): domain Eukaryota; kingdom Metazoa; phylum Chordata; class Mammalia; order Cingulata; family Chlamyphoridae; genus Cabassous; species Cabassous unicinctus. The sequence continues at coordinate 21 of JAQZBX010079490.1, read as the reverse complement.
TGAAACGCTTCTTAAAAAATC
>JAQZBX010079489.1:0-13977 GCA_029593785.1 Cabassous unicinctus | reverse complement strand
AAGGCAACCACTCTTTTTTTTTTTAAACAATTTATTGAAGTATATCATTCATACATGAACATACATAAACTATAAGTGTTCAGTAAACATCGTGATCTTACAAAACAAACATGCATAACATCATACAGGGCTCCCACACATCACCCCCCCACAAACACCCTGCATTGTTGTGAAACATCTGTTAACAAATCATGAAAGAGCATCGTCAAAGTATTACTACTAACTATAGTTAATATTTTCCTCCCCTATACATTTTTTTAAGGATTTATTTATTTACTTACTTTTATCCATTTTTACACCCCCCTCCCCATCGTTTTTTCTGTTTCTGTGTCCATTCACTGGGCGACTCTTGTGTCTGTTTCCTGCCCTCTCTTCTCATCTTCACTGGGGTTCGATCCTTGGAACCTCCAATGTGGGAGAGAGGCATCCTACTGCCTGCGCCACCTTAGTTCCTGTTTTTTTGGTGCATCTCGTCTTGGCTCTCCCTTGTGTCACTCTCCTCTTACGTCATCATCTTGCTGTGTTGCTCACAGGGCCTCGCGGCTCACCAGCTTGCAGGGCCTGGTGGCTCACCCGCGGACAGGGCCTGACGGCTCACCCACTCGCGGGGCCTGGCAGTGCATCCGTACACAGGGCTGGTGGCCCACACACCTTCTATATATTTCTTTTTTTTATTTTTACCAGGAGGTCCCGGGAGTTGAACCCAGGTTCCTCCATATGGGAGATGGACGCCCAACCACCCGAGCCACATCCATCCCCCTGCTATATCTTTTAAGGTTGACCAAAGATACCCAAAGTTACAGTCTTTTCCCATACAGCATAAGGCAACCACTCTTAAGTATTTTTTGGATAAAAGGTTAAATGCCATAGAAACTGTGCAATATGATTTATACTTTGAGAGGTTGGAGGAAGGAAGGTTTAGCTTGGATCTGAAGAAGAATTTCTTAAGTGAGTTGATAGATATGTTATTGTATAAATTGTTTAAAAAGTTTCTAGAAATAACTGCCCAGTTGGTTTTTTAAAAACATGGTTATGGAGCATAATAACATATATTCAGAGAAGTAAAAACTTTAAAATGAGTTAATACAAATTGAACACATCAGAAAATGGAACGTTGCCAGCAATTCAAAAGCCCCCTTCATGCCCTTTCCCAATTATTACCTCTACCCTCTTACCCCCAAAAGTAGCCATTTCAATTTTTGAGCACTTCTATAAAGCCAGATGAGTTTATTGTATAACTTAATTTGTTTTATTATGCATGGGTAAGTAACCTCTTTTAGCCTTGATTTTTAAGTTGGTAAATTGGAGATAAAAACTTAGCAAAATTATTTTGGGGCATTCAGTTAGAATATATCAAGTCCTTAGATATACTTTGCTATTGTTACCATTAGTAAATAAATTGTTATATTGATATCTTCCAATATTGTATCAGGTCAAGTTCAGTGAGGATCAAAACTGTTTTCTTTATATTTTTTTATTGCTATTAAGTTATTAGATCAAAAGGATGATTATTTTCTCTACAGTAGAAGTAGTTAACAGTTTAATCGTATTTAACAGGCAGGTATTAAGAATTACTTCATTAGATGTTTGGGATATACCAATAAGTGAGATATAGTTATTTTTTTCAGGCGCTCAATCTGTTAGAACAGGGATCAGCAAGCTCTTTCTATAAAGGGCCAGATTGTAAATATTTTAGGATTTGTGGGCCACATGGTCTGTGTTGTAATTACTCTGTGTCCTTGATTTATGGACACTGAAATTTGAATTTCATGTAATTTTAATGTGTCAGAAAATATTATTTTGATTTCTTTTTTCCAATTATTAAAAAATATAAAGAACGTTCTTAACTCATAAGCCATACAAATCCGGCAATGGGCCATAGTTGGCTAACCTCTGTGTTAGAAAAAATCATGTAAACCAATAATTGTAGTAGTGCATAATAAGTGCGAAAATATTCGTATGTCTGTAATGCAGTGGTGGCACAAAGCAGAATATTGATCTCCTGACTCGAGGGAGTTAGGGAGGCCTTTATATTTTAGCTATTTTTGCCATATAAACAACTTTTTTCTTTTTCTTCCATTAACGTGATAATCTAATTATAGAATGTGATCATATTGGAGAAGAAAAAATTTTATCCAGGTAGTACAAATCTTTGCCCTATTGAGTTTCTGGGCTTATTGAGCAAATGATGTTGATTTTAACACATAATATTGAGCGTAAGGCTACACATGTACGTATATGTGTTTGCATGTACATGTATGTGCACACATATTTCTTAAAACAATGGGAGGTGGAGAGATATTCTGCCTAAAGGGCCAGTAGAGCCATAGGCAGTAGAATTGAAGGGACTTGGTTAGAGGTTAGCAGTAGTAACTATTGCAGTATGCCTCCCCCCACCCCCCGAAACTTGACTATTATAATGCTTTTATGCTCATTTTCCAGAAAATTTCTCTTTTCTATCACCTTTCTTTGAAGTGAGTGAAAGTTTTCATGTTAATTCCAGATTAAGATTGGTCTCCCTGTTTATTTGCTTCCATAACATCTTGTGCATTCTCTTTTGTACCATTCACTGTACTTTTTGTGTGTGTGTGTGTGTGTGTGTATATATATATATATTTAATTATTTATTTATTAGAGACGTTGTGAGCTTACAAAACAATCATGCATGATGTACAGAATTCCCATATGTCACCCCTCCACCAACACCTTACATTGTTGTGGAACATTTGTTACAGATTATGAAAGAACATGATCAGACTATTACGACTAACTGGTCCATAGCATACATTTGGTATATTTTTTCCATACCCCCTATTATTAACACCATGTATTAGTATTGTACATTTGTTATAGTTCAGGAGAGAACACTCTCATAATTGTTCTGTTAACCACAGTCCATCTTCCACCACATGGTTCACTGTGTTATACAGTCCCATGCCTTGTACATTCCAAAGTGTGTACTCAGTGGCTCTCACATTCATCACAGAATTCAGCAGTCATCACACCAGTAAAACTTTGAACATTTTCCTTAGACCAAAAGAAAAAAATCTATACCCTCCTATTATTGACACTTAGCATTGATATAGTACCTTCTTTGACATTGATCAAGAATATTACAATATTGCTGTTAACTGTAGTCCATAAATTACATTAATTGTATTTTTCCCATGCAACACCATATTCTTACCACCCTGTAATAGTGAACATTCTTGTATTTGTACTATTAACCACAATCCTCATCCTCCTCTGGGTTTACTATGTTATTCAGTTCCTAGATGATTCTCTAGTTTTCTTTCAATTGACATTTACATCCCTAGACTATTATCCAGCTTTTGGACAAATTTCTAAAATTGCTTTTTTCTACATTGTTTTCTTTGCAGTGGAAGTAGTGGAGGAAGTGGAAGTCGAGAGAACAGTGGAAGCAGCAGTATTGGCATTCCCATTGCCGTGCCTACACCTTCACCACCCACTATTGGGCCAGGTATGTCATCTGTTAATCTATTCTTCATAGGTAGCGATATTTATGAACTTTATTAAGTAATGATGAAGTAATTTAAAGTTAATTGGATAAAATTATTCAATTTATGTGATTGTTGCCTGAAGTGAAGGCTAATAAATTTCAAAATATTTTTAGATTGATTTTCACAGAGTTGATAGGACCTTATCAATTGTTTCTCCTTATATATAAAGCATGTTAAATAACTTCTAAAATAAATTATTGGCTGTTTTGCTTTAGAAATATTTGCCTTGAGTAGTAGCCATGAATGATTTTTTACAATGTAAACCAATATTTTGTGATGCTCCAACCAAAGGATGAGTGTTTATAAATGTGAATTATGTTTCACAGAATTTTAATGTTGCCTCATAGGCTAGGATCTCAAGTCTGCTGTTAGCTTGTTCTGTGTCTTTACTATTTTCTATGTATGATATGATGTTCAATACATATTTCAATGAAATGCCATGAATAAAAATAGGAAAAGTTCTTTGACTTTTAGAAAGTATAAAAATTTAAGAAATCATTACAGTACTTTAAATTGGCCCCTTAATTTTCAATGAAATGGAGACTTCTTTAGTGTTAAAAAAATATCAATTTAAAAAGTGAGTGCAATTATCAAAACTATTAGGGAAAAAGTTCTAAGCTTCTCAAGGATATTGTTGAAAAAGAAGAAAAAGCTATTTATAACTACAGCAATATTTCATTGTTAATGGAGGTATAAACTCATTAGCCTTTTTACCTAGTCAAATTCTTATTTGAATATGCTTTACACTGGGTGTTTCTTTTTCTTTTCTTGCACATACATTGTACTTTCTTACTGTTTCAGAATGTGTAGTTCTCTTTCTTGAACTCTTACCTGAATTATAAACTATTTTATTAGAAATATTTTTGTCCCTCCTCCTTCTGACGCTCCACCAGCACCACCGCTTCTCCCAGTGAACACTGTGATAGGTGAGGTTGCATAACCGTTGGAGCAGTTTAACTTACTTTGCACAATTTGTAATAAACTCCTCTGTATCTAATAGATGTTAGCTTTTATAGTTAGGTTGTAGGTGGTAATACAAAGGTTAAAGTATTAAGTCTGATCTGTACCAATTTCTCCTAGTGAAAGGCCTCTGAAGTTACACAGAAAACAAGTTACTTTCTCTATAATGTGAAATGCTTCTGTGTTTGTTTTTTTTAATCAACTTAATGTGCTTTGTTTTGATTTTTTCTAGGAATTTTATGGCAGTGATCAAAAAATTTTTTTAAAGTAGCAATATTAGTTTATTTTTTTAAGTGCAACTTGATTTGGAACTCCCTGATATATACAACAGTCAAAGGATTGGGTGTAAAGATGGGGACAGGAGGAAGAAAAATGGAAATGAAAATGATGTGGGGGGGTGCACTGAGGCTTTCCTATGGATCCCAGTTTGAAAAGAATCTGATATAGTCCAGTTTTTATGGCATCCAAGGATGCCATGAAGTAATTTATGATTAAAGTGTATTTAAATTGTTTCCAAGTTGGGATGACTGGATTGAGCATATAAAGAACTCCAAATATAGAGTCATTATAAAAATCTTTTAGCCTAGAAATACACAGTACACCCAGTAATCTGGGTAGAAAGAGATAATGAGGTGTTTCAAATGGTTTAAAATTAAAAGAGCTGTGTTTCATCGTAGGTAAAATAAAGCTGTCTAGCAACATCTTTTCAGAACACATGTGCACATGTACACAAAGGAGAAGGGGGAAAAGAAGAAATTGACAAAGACCCTAATAGTAGAAATTGTTAATGGAAAGTCCTTTCAGAAAAAAATGCCCTTGACCTAATTAATAATCAGGAAAATGAAAGGGAAAACTGCAGTGAGATTCTGTTTTATCCGCTCCAGATAGGTGAAAGTGTACAAGTCCACTAGTATGGAATATTGTGAGAATGTGTGGTAGCAGGAGGGCACATGCTGGTGGGAGCTTATTAGTTGATACACTCACTTTGGAAAGTAATTTGTCATTACCTCATCAAGGTGAATGTGGACCTACCATAGACTTATCAATTTCATTTCTAGATATTTACCCTAGAGCACTGGTTCTCAAAATAAACTTTGGGATGGCTAACATCCTTTCATATAGAGTCTATGAGGTCAGAACTATATTCATAGTAATGCTAAGACATTATTTGCCTTTTCCATTCTCATTGTCTTACAAGTGTAAGGGGGAATTTTCCAGAGGCTATCTGCCATGTGATAAAGTCATTGCCCTAAAAGCTAACGGCATGTGCACATATATTTGTATTCATGTGTTTTAAAGATATATCAGTTTTTATTTCTAGTGTGGTGATTATCAACAGATAAAACCCACCCAAAAAAAGCTCTGTAGTGTTCCCTAGTTTTTTTTTTTTTTTTTTTTTAAGAAAATAAGTTCCTCTTATTTTCTAATTTTTAAGAGTGGACTCTAAGATCACTGACTTTGAACACCACTGCCTTAGAGCCATGGCTTTCAGAGCATCATCCCTAGACCAATAGCATCAGCAACTTGAGAAATGTGCATTCTCAGGTCCCATTCTAGACCTATTCAATCTGAAATTTTGGGCGTGGGGACCAGCAATTTGTATTATAACGAGTCCAGGAGGTGATTTTCTGATCAAGACCAAAGTTTGAGAACCACTTTCTAGAGAAACACAGTTGGTTTTTTATTTTGAATCACTGAATAAAATAGCTTGGATTCTATATGCTTTTTATACAAGTCAGAGAAATTTAAAAATCACTTTACAGAGATATCTATTAAATATAGTTATAGGCTTCTTAGATCTCTGGAATACCTAGCTGTACAAAATTACTCATTCAAGAAGGGTTTTGAATAGATTATCATATAAAAAATCTATTTAGAAAGTGGGCACTTGAGTGATTCAACTAATTAGTGACGGCCTATGGCTTGGGAGCTCCAAAATGTTAAATATTAGCATTCCTTATTAATGAACAACCTCTGCTGTATGGTTTTATCTAATAATTTTTATGGCTTCTAGGAGAGGTAAATGAGACAACTGAATGAAGATAAACTAGGATGCTGTCATTTTACTTACTAAGGCATGAAGGTGGTTTCTTTGAGGGGGGTAAGGAGGATAATATTAATCTAGAAGTAAACTTTGCAAAATATAGTTAACTTTAGAGGCTTTGAACTCTATTAACCTTTTAAATATTAAACCTCTGAAATGTTGGTAAAGACAATGAACAAACTTTTAAGCATTATTAATACTTGTCAATTTAGATGTTAAGATGTTAACAGATCATTTTGTATATAATATGGAAATAAAGTTCTCCAAGTATGGAGAAGGATTTTTCTAAACCAGGCTGCCTTAAAATGTCCAAGTTTTATAGTCTAAAAGTTTCTCCCAGTTTTGTCAGTCACAAAAGAAAACAATGAAGTAATCGGATAACCTTTAAAAATGTATGGCTACATAATAAATATGACGTTATATGTAAGTGCTTTGAAACTAGAAATTTTACTTCTCTAATAAATGGTTCTACTGTAATATGTATTGATAATTTAACTGCTAATACAACCAAAATTCAAATCAAATGAAAATAGTAGCATATGTAGGAAATATACTCAACTGTTTAAATTTAATATTTAAACTGGATTTGGTTAGATAAATTTATACACTGTGTTTCTGAAAATTTTGACAATGGAAAGGAAGAAGTTTGTAACCAGATGTCATTAATACTTTAAAAGTGATGCTTCCCCCTCAAACTATCTTTTGGTATTTATTTTGTTGGAGAGACACAGTTTACATATAAAAGCTATATAATCTAAAATGTTACATGGACCTACCATATGATAACCATATGTTATCATACAAATGTTATCTTATCAGCATAAGAGCATTTGGGATTGTATTTATTTAAAAGGCCTAAGAATGTTACTTGTTTACTTTTGTTACTTTCCACACACTGTTTTTCTTTCTGTTTTTAATCACAGAGATAGAGCTATTTAATTTTTTGTTGTTGTTCACAGTATGCTTTTAATTTCATTTCATGCTTGTAACTTCTTAACACACACATATGAATAATATTCTATATTTAGCTACATCTGTAAGCATGTGTCAATAAGAAATGTGAATATATCTTTATCTTCATATGTGGAGACAAATGACAGTCTAAAAAGTACCAATATATTAAGTGTGGTTAACTCTAGCTGCAATTACAGACGAATTTTAATTTTTTAAAACATAGCTTTAGTTTACAATATTTTTAAACATAGATTGGTATTATTTCTACATTCAAAACCAAAGAGCTATTTGATTTTTACATTTACTTTTCTCTTTATTTTGTGCTACAGGCTTTAAAAAGCCCTATTTCTTCCCGAGTGCCCCCTTTCCTTTGCTCTGCCCTCCAGGTGATGCACAATGCTCACGTCTCTTTCTTGGTTGCTTTTGACTAATGCTTTTCAGCAGCCCCGGGCTCAGCTCCTGGCTCCCAGTATGGCACAATGACCAGGCAGATTTCCCGACACAACTCTACCACTTCTTCGACATCTTCTGGTGGATACAGACGAACCCCCTCTGTGACTGCTCAGTTTTCTGCTCAGCCTCATGTTAATGGAGGGCCACTTTATTCTCAAAATTCAAGTAAGCTTGTGCTTTGCAGGCATACAACAACAGTGGAGCTCCTTTTGAAGGAAATGATTTGAACTGTTATTCTTGCCAGTGATAGACAACAATTGAAACCATTCTATTTCATGTTTATTTTTGCTTTAGGAAGTTAGCCCTTCAATCATCCCATTCTGACTTACTGAGTATACTTAGTATACTAAAATTTACCTGATGCTTTACTTCAATTATGTATTTTTATTACTATACATGGAATTAGAGAACAAAGCCGTCACTAAAATAAATTAGACTGAATTTATTTTTATTGACATGTTCAATAATAGTAAAATAAAAGACACAAACATTTTAGAAGTTTTCCTTCAAAATAATATAGCAAAATTGCTGGCTATCACTTTTACGGTTGTTAACCTATACTGAAATGAGTTCAAAACCATTCAAAAAAACATTTGTGTTGCCTGCTTAACCCTGTCTCTGAATAAGTCTAACAGCAGGAAGGATTTTCTTATGATTTCTTTCTGTCTACCTCAAATTGCACATCTTAGCACTAATTGAAATCAAATTTTTAAAAAATTTTTTATTACATTTTTATTTTTAGGAGGTACTGGGGATTGAACCCGGGACCTCATACTTGGGAAATGGGTGCTCAACCACTTGAGCTACATCCACACCCCTGCAATCAATTTTTGTTTTTTTTTGTTGTTCTTTTTTCTTATTTTGCAATCAATTTTTAAAAGTGGATAAGATTAAAAATAGTTTTAGCTTGTAATGCTAGGAAGTTTGAATTGTTTAGAGTAGTCTTTAATTTCACTTTTCTTTTTAAGGTGTTTAATCCAAAAAAAAGAAGAAATCTACAATAAGCCTACTGTCCAGTATTAGTCATTGGCTTGAGGCAGTGATCACTGGACATAGATTGAAACACACTTCCCCATGTAGCTTTTGTAGCTACACTCTAGAGCTGCATGCATTTTTAGATCTGCTCCATATTCAAATGGGAATTTGGTTTAAGATCTCTTTATTTGTATTGCATGTGCCTAACATTTATCATATTATAAAGCTGAGGGGGAGAATTTCTCTTGTTTTTTGTTTAAATACTGTGTTAGAGTTAAAGACTAAAGATTTTTTTGTTATAGCAGAAACTCTTAAGCATTGAAAACCACTTTAGTAGAAATGTCAAATTCATAGATAATCCCCAAATTTAAACAACCCTTTCCAGACTAAAATTTTCTTCTAAGAGACTAAAAAATATTAAACTTTGCCATTTAGAATTTTTACCTTACATTTTCCCTGATCTCATTTTGGTATTAAAAGCTAGCCAGCATCTGAATTTTACATTGATTTTCTGTTAGCCTCACTGGTTTTATGAACTCTTATTTTTCCTACTATGCTGCATTCTTAGATCCCATCTTTATGTTCATTGTTTTTCTTTTCCCCACTGAGACATTTAATTTACTCTGTAAATAGGGTTGCTAGCGACTCTTCACCTAATACGTGTTTGTGTAGTTTTATTTTATTATTATTTTTTAGGAGGTACCAGGGATTGAACCCAGGACCCTCACTCATGGGAAGCAGGCGTTCAAACCGCTGAGCTACACTGCTCCCCTGTGTAGTTTTATTTTAATGCACTTGGTGGGCTGTTTATTCTCATACAAGACAATATCATTACTGAATGTCTAAATTTTTAGATATTGTAAGAAATTTTTGTAGTATCCAAAAGGGAGGGAGGGAGGAAACTTCAATCTGAGTTACTATTGGTGTAGTAGTAGTAGTAGAAGTAGTGTGTAAACTTTTTAGTGTTTTGATGTGCATATTTTATTTTTCCTTCTGTCTAAATGTTATGGTAATAATTAGTATCGTCACAGCATAGTCCTTGGTTTTCTTTATGTACTAACCACACGGCTAGTTACTAAGGGTTGTTTCTAAAATTTTCTTTTAGGTTTGTGGGAGTTTCTTTTTTTTTGAAAATCAAAAACTCTAATCTTTTATTTATTTAAAAGCCTTCTATCTAGAGTATCAGAATGAATAAGAACAAATTACACAGTGAATTGAATGTCATATTTAGTCATAAAACAAATACTAATGCACATATATTGCTCTTACTAAGTTGTTGATTCTTTGAACACTGAACCTCTTTCAAACTTTTATGCTGACCAACAAAATTGTACATTGGATTAATTGAAATATTCTTTTGATTAAATGATCTCAAGAACCAATAAATTGTTTTTCAATTTAGTGTCACTCTGTGCCATGTACTACTAAACTAAATTTTGCTAGCCAGTCCTATTGACTTTTTCTGAGCAATCTTTGGAAATTACTGTCGTGTTAAAATGAGACAAACCAGTAAACATATGAATATATCTTCTAGTTTATATTTCAATTTTTAATATATTTGCTCTCCACATTGAGCATTTGATGTCAATTTCCTATAACTGAAGTCCTCTCCAGGAAGAAGTTAGAATATTCAAGATACCTAATGATTCATTAGAAATTACTTTAATGTAAATATTTGCATATTTTAACTATTGGAAATCAAGTCTCCTTTTTCTTAACAGAAGCTTGTGATTAATATATTTTTATAAACAGCCATTACATAATATTTTTGTTTTACTTATTTTCATTTATTCACATTTCCTAAAGCTGGACAAAACTGTTAGGCTATAGAGATGTGGCAAAGATACACCCTTGAAAATCCTATAGGTATTTAATCATTATCTGGTTACCTTAGAATTTGAAAACTTCATTGCAAAATAAAAGTGAATGTGATGGTAAATTTCAATCTCCCCAAACAATATAACATTAGGACTAAATTAAGTTTATCTGTTCTTTTATAAAATTAAATGTTTGGCTGAGAACAACTTGGCCCTAGGTTTGCTCCTGGGAAATAAACTTGAAGTTTCTGCAGGTTTTTGTTTTGTTTTTTGTTTTCTTTTGTTTCATTTGCAAACTGTTCTTTGCATACTTATGTTTGTGGTCCTTGTAACTGACTTTCTGCTTTTTGTTTGTTTCCTTTTCTTTCCTTTATCTGTTTTACTTCCCCCATACTGCGTTGTTGTTGCTACCAGTTTCTATTGCTCCACCCCCTCCCCCTATGCCTCAGTTGACTCCACAGATACCTCTCACAGGCTTCGTGGCCAGGGTGCAGGAAAACAGTAAGTTTGGACAAACGGAGCTATCCAAGAGTAGAGGCTGTCTCCTTATATAGCATGCATGGCTGATGAGTCATCATTTTCCTTACCTTTATCAAGAAGCTAATCTTATCTTGAAAATAGGTTCAGATATGTTACTGAAGCTGAAGAGCACGGTCTTCAGTTTTTTTCTCTTGTGTGCATGATTACTGACCCAGATAAAGTTCAAATTGCAACTTTCTTATGCATTTAAATGAGATCTTATGTATTTAACATGAGATCTGTGATCTATTCTTTGCAGATTCTTTTTTTTTGGGGGGGGTGGGGAGGAGGTACTGGGGATTGAACCCAGGACCTCATACATGTGAAGCAAGCGCTCAACCACTGAGCTACACCCGCTTTCCTGCAGATTCTTAAGGAAATATAACAAAATGCAGAAATTCAAATTGTATGGAAACTATTAGCTTCTAGTAGTTATTAGGGGAATTAATTAGAAAATATTTCACATTCTGTGGCCAACAGATTTATCAAGATAGCTATATATACTGTAAAGTTAAATTTATTATGCAGTTGGAACCTTTAATTTCTTTCCTTTAATACCAGAAAAAAATAAAGCACATTTGTAGCCCCAGCATTTTATACATAAATGATTTTGAGCCTATATAAAGGTTCCTTGTTAGGATAAGAATGAATCTCCCAAGAATAAGGAAATTATATTCATGCAATCCATTTAAGGGTGAGTCATAATCAACTTAGAGGCCTCTTCCATGTTTTGCTGACAAGCAAACCCATGAAGATTATCTGTAAATAAGCAAACCCATTGACTTTTTTAGGTCTTCTCTGAATGGTCAGGTTTAATGATTTTTGGAAATTTTTTGAATATATGGATTTAATCAGGATAGACTAGTTTACTGCCCAATTACATTGAAGTTCTGGAAGATGTATAATCGTAACTATATGACTATAGTGAATTTTGGCAAAATGAAAAAATACCACTGTCACTGAATTCTGTTAAAACAGAAGAGCTGTTGAGACTAAAATGGTAATGTGGTCTAGTTCTTATTTACTTCATTTGAGACCATCACCATGAAAATAAATTCAGAATGGTTTGAACATTTGTGTAACTCACTTGGCCAGCCCATCCTCCAAAAGGATAAATTGTGGAGAATTCCATTCTTTAGCTTTTGTTGACCTTGTTATATTTTCCCTCAGTTGAATATGTGTTTGGATTTTAGTGTTTCATTTTGTCATGAGCCTCTAAAAAAGTGAATAGTGTGTTTACATATTTATGATTAACATCAGAGACCATTTTCCAACTATCTCCACATGATACTAGTCAAAGTATTATGCATAGAGAATGAGATTGACCAGACCTCTGCCACTCTGTACATAATGGGAAGATAAGTCAGTGTAGTTTCACAGCAGTTGGACATACAGACAACTGAGTGAAAACAAACTAGTAAAGTTAAGTGTAAACTAAGAATAAATGCAGGTTAGGGAGTCAGGCAAACAACATATATAATTTGCCCATTAAGCCAAATTAAAGACATGAGCTATGGCTATTTGGTGTCAGGATAGGTTTTCATTCATTTTCCTCTCCTCTCAATTATACTCGAAAGCTTTATAGTGGAGGTTTGGGCAAAGATAAAATAGATTCGGGCATTTGGTGGAAAAATACATTGTAGACCTGTTTGACAGCTGTTGGAGTGAGCACCAGCACACAGGATTTGTTTTAATACCTTTTTCCTCCCCTTAGAAGATAAAATAGAAATCACAGAATTGAAGTGGTTATGGGAGTAGGGCTATTATGTGCAAATATCCCCAAAGTGGATCCTTTGCTTTTATTCTCAGCACATTTTTCCAAGTAGGGTACAGTAAACTTTGGAAACCTGTATTACAGATAGATTATCAGTGCTTTCTTTGCTCACATAAGTAGCCCCAGAAATTGGCATGTGAGTTAGTAGGTTTGTAGTATGAACGTCTCCCTTGCAGCTATTATATAATTCTTGTGTCAATTTGTAGCAAGTCTTTTTCATGTTTTTTGAACTTTTAAAAGAAGTTTGTGGATCAGAAATTTAGATGAAGGGTTAGTTGTGTTCCAGCTGTGAATTCCTTTATATTGGGAGCATTTGTTACCTGGTGTCATATTAGTTCAGTGAACACAGTTCTAGCCTGACATTTTCTCACTTCATTGTTTAATCCATTGATTATTTAAAGCACATGTATACACATACTGCAACCATCTAAAATTTGAGGTATGAGTCATTTTTATTGTTTTGCATGAAATAAGTTTCTTTCCGTTTGTCTTTTTATTACATCTTCCTTCAACACTTTGTTTTTAAAATCATAATTATGGATATATTCTTAAGAAATTGGAGCCTTAGGATCTAGTATTTCCCTCACCTCGTGTTTATGTTTTACTAGCAATAATGCAAAATCTTAGCTTTCTTTCTACATTTAAAAATGATTATGAATATAAACATTTTTTATAATTAATGAGATTTTATACTAGTTGGGAATTATATAATTTTTAATTTAAATGTTTTTACCTTATTAAGATTTAAATAAAAGAAGCGGACCAAATACCATCAACTTTTTTCTCTCCAGTAAAACAAACAATTAACAAATAAACAAAAATCCACCCACTAGAAACTTACTTCTAGTTTTCCTAATTAAAGCTATTTAAAAGCAAAAACCGGGACATAAATGAGCACAGTGAAAGATTACCAAACCATTGGTGTAATGCTATACATAACATTTACTGCAGTCCAAATGA
>JAQZBX010079488.1:0-13972 GCA_029593785.1 Cabassous unicinctus | reverse complement strand
TGGAGAGAGGTGCTCAATCTCTTGTACCACCTCAGCTCCCTGGTCTGCTGCATCTCTTACTGTCTCTCTTCTGTGTCTTTTTGTTGCATCATCTTGCTACACCAGCTCTCTGCATGGGCCAGCACTGCTGCATGGGGCAGCACTCCTGCGCAGGCCAGCACTCTGCGTGGGCCAGCTCTCTGCTCGGGCCAGCTTGCCTTTCACCAGGAGGCCCTGGGAATCAAACCCTGGACCTCCTATATGGTAAATGGCAGCCCAATTGCTTGAGCCACATCCACTTCCCTAGAGGTTGTCTTTTTACTTTCACGATAATTCTTCTGATGCACAAAAGTTTTTAATTTGATGAGGTCCCATTTGTCTATTTTTTCTTTTGTTGCTCATGCTTTGGGTATGAAGTCTAAGAAACCAAAGTAGTAATTTTGTGAACAGATTATGCAAATTCTATGGATGGACATGACCCTATAGATAAGAAAATGTTGAATCCATTTCTAAAACTTAAAGAGAAATTCTGTTCCATTTATCGTACCTGCTATAATTTATTGGTATTTGTTACTAAAGTCAGGGTTAAATGGCAAGATGCTATCCCTAAAATAGTAATACTCAAGGTGCTCAGTTTTTCCTATTCAGATTTTCAAAGGATGAGAAAGCAGACCTATTGTTATTCATGGTGTTCAATCCTCCTAAATTTTCAGTTAAGCTAAGGACTCTGTAAAGCAAATTTTTACGTAAGGATGTTGTGGCACTTTGATATTGTTTATGAATTCCAAAAATAGATATTGGATTATGTTTGTAAACTGGTCTGTTTCTCTGAGCATACTGCATTATATTGGATTCAGAGGTTTCACTCTTAGACTTGATTAAATTATGATTAAGGCTTTGATTGGGCCACATCAGTAGGATGTTGGGTCCCTGCCCCCTTGGTGGGTGGGGACTCAGAGAAAAGGACAAGGCAGAGGAGTTAGTTGGAGTTTTAATGCTGGAGCCCCAGGAAGTAAATACTCAGAGAAGTAGATATGTGAGGAAAGAGAGAAGGCTCCATTAGACATGGCAGAGGCCCCGGGAAGAGAAGAGCCATTTGCCTGATAATTTACAGCTGTCCTTGAGGAGAGAGCAAAGCAGCTGAGCCCAGAGAAGAACAAGCCCCAGGAGAGAGACAGACTTATCCCAGCCTACAGCTGATATTGGAAGAAGCTGGGACCACAGACCCTTAAGATGAAGAGGAAGCCTGAACCCTTGCAGATGTCGGCAGCCATCTTGCTCCAACACGTGGCAACAGACTTTGATGAGGGAAGTAAGTTATGCTTTATGGCCTGGTAATTGTAAGCTCCTACCCCAAATAAATACCCTTTATAAAAACCAACCGATTTCTGGTATTTTACATCAGCACCCCTTTGGCTGACTCATACAGAGGTATCTCACCCATGTGCAGCCAAACCCAAGAACTGATGTTATACCTCCATTGACTCCCAGGGGATTAAAATTAATATCTAGGTTTCTTCTGGTTTATTCATGCCCTGAAGTCTGTTGTTTTTACGGCCAACCTTGATAACTTCAACCCCAAGAATCAAGGCTGGAAAATAACTGGAAAAAATGGGAGAGAAGGGCTAGAGCTTATGGTCATTTTAAAAAGAGATATTCCATGTGTGCTTGAAAGTAATGTATATTCTATAGTCATTGGATACCATAATGCCATTAGGTCATGTTCAGATTATGTTCAAATCTTCTTTATCCTTATTAATTTTGGGGGCCTATTTGTTCTAGCAATTATAGAGAGAAATGTGTTTAAATACAGAACTATTATGGGTTTGGCTATTTTACCTTTTAGGTTTTTTGCTTTATATCTTTGAGGCCATATTATCAAGTGCATACAAATGTAAAGTTCTGTCTTACTGGTGAATTAACTTTTTATCATGAAGTCACCCTTCTTATCTCTAATAAATTTTTTGTCCTTAAACTCTATTTTACCACATATTAGTATAGCCACACCATCCTTTTTTGGTTAGTCTATGCAAGCTACCTCTTTCTTCATCCATTTAATTTCATCCTTTCTATGTCTGTATGTTTTAGATAATGCCACTTGTAAACATCATGTAATTGTTTTGTTTGTTTGTTGTTGTTGTTTTAATCTAGCCTGCCTTTGTCTTTTAACTGGAGCATTTAGTCCATTTTCATTTAATATAATTACTGATATATTGGGGTTTAAGTCTTCCTTCTTTTTTAATGCTTTCAGTATATTTTCCTTCCATTTTTCCATTTTGGTTTAGCTCTTTCATCCCTTCTTTTGTGTTTTTTTTTTTAATCATTCACTTCTGTCTTTCTACTACTTCTTTAATGCTTACTCTAGAAAATTTAATTTAACCAAAGTTCATAAGTTAGAGTTGATAAATATCTTTACTCTCCTTTTGGACAGTAGAGAAACCTTAGACCACTTGAATTCCATTCACCTCCCTGCATAGTGAGAGACTAGTCATACATATAGTATGTCAGCTTTGATTAGTCATTTAGGAACTCATAGATGGAACAAATGTGATAATTGCGGAAAAAAGGAAGAGAGCAAAGAATTTAATTGAGAAAACTGTTCATATTTGTCAGGACTCTTGGTTGCAAGTGATCACATTTGACTATCTTAACTTTTAAAAAACATATTGACTTAAATATATATATATATATATATATAGACTTATAAAACAGGATAGCTGGATCCAGGGGCTCAAAAAATATTCTTAGGATTCCCAGTGTGCACCTATGCATTTTCCCTCTCTCTCCCTCTCTCCCTCCCATGCTCTCTTTTCTATCTCCCCTTCTTTCACCTCTTGTATTCTTTCAACCTGGCTTGTCTTAATTTGACTTAATTCTTCAGATGGGCATTTCTGAGTTGTTCCCCATCCCTTGCAAGGGGGATGGGATATTCTGATCATCTACTTTGATATTCATTCTTTGTGGTAGAAGAGCGAGGCACTATGAATGCCGGACCCACCAAGACTAAAAGGAGTGGGAGAGGAGTTCCCCTAATGAACCAGAAGAAGAGGGAAAGTGTGCTGGACAGACAGAAGCTACAGCTACCACAGTCCATTACACTGAGTAATGGCTTGAAGAGTGAGGCAAAGAAAGAAGAGGGTTAGAAAGGATGCAGTTGGAATTAACTTAATCTGTCCAAGAAAAAAAAGGGGGAGGATATCATATGTTCATGAGCCCACTGATGGAGAAGGAAAGAGACAGAAGAGTCTGGTCATCCATTTCCTTTGCCTCCTGTGGTGTTGTGATGATTTGAAGCTGTATGTACCCCAGCTTCTGAATCCAGTCCATTTCTGTGGACATGAGCCCAATTAAGTAGGGCCTTTTGATGAGGTTTCTTCAGTTAGGATGTGACCCACCTCATTCAGGATGGGTCTTTATCTTATTACTGGAGTCCTTTGTAAACAGAATGAATGCAGTGAGAGAGAGAGAAAGCCACAGAAGAAGCTGAAATCAACAAAACCCAGATGAGAAGAGAGACCAAAAGACACCGCTGTGTGCCTTGCCATGTGGCAGAGGAGCCGAGGATGGCAGACAGCCAGTCTTTGGGAAGAAAGCATCACCTTGATGATGCCTTGATTTAGATATTTTTCTTGGCCTCAAATCTGTTAAGGTAATAAATTCCCATTGTTTAAGCCAACCCATTTCATGGTATCTGCTTTAAGCAGCCTAGGAAACTAAAAAGCCCACCAACTAGTTGGCACATTCTCATTGCTGGCTGAGGACATCTTGTTTGTCCATAGTAACAGAAGTGAGGGTGCTCTTGTGTGGAACTGTCTAGTACATGGAGATGTATTAACATGTCAGCTGTGGTACTTGCCATTCCCGCAGCCCTTTCTAAGGAAAATGTGTATGTCCACAACTCTTATTCATGAAGTGGCAGCCCTAGACAGTCATGTTTTTTAACCATAAAATCTTGCTGCATCCCCACCCCCTAGACAAAACTTCCTAGACCAGAGATGGACATCAGACCCAAGAACAGCCAATTCATTGGCTCATCAGTGACCTGCAGTGTGATCTAGTGGGGAAAAAAAAGCATATTCTCTCTCAGAAATTTGAACTGGGGACTACAGAAGGACACTTAGCAACAGAGTTTGAAGCTGAAATGGTGTAGAGAAAGAAGTCATGAGGTAGAGTCAGGGCTTTGAGGAGTCCTGGCAAGCTGGTATTATGAGGAAGCCTGAACAATGAAGTAGAGAAAAGTTTATGCAGACTCCGGGAAAGAGGAAAATGGAGCAGGCCTGTGGAGAGTGGCTGAGACATGTAGTGAGTGAAGACCCTCAAACTCCAGCTGCTGAGGGCTGTGGAGCTGCTGTGGGTCCAGACCTCCCATTTTTGACTCTGGGCTACCCCTTCTAGACTATGGTCCTATTTGTGGATTTCCATAAGATCCCATCATCTTTAATAGTTCACGTATCCCATTATGATAAGCCCTCTCTTATTTCTACATGTAATCAAAAGACTCCCTGGAACAGATGTTCAGAATTTGGAGGCATTGCCCATTTGGTTGAATTTCTGTTGCTGCCATGCCATTCCCATTATCTTGTTCTGAATAACAAACTACTCCCTCTGCCATTGGATGGTCAGTAGCTACAAACTTTGTTGGCTTAGTTACATTAAGAATCCTCCACTGCCACTGCTTGGCCTGGTCCTGAGTTTCTCTGTGGAGTATGGAGAGTGGGGGGATGGACTGTGAGTTCTACTGCCTCTATAGTCTCCTTGTTCCCTACCTCACAACAAAAAAACCCGTAATTTATTGGCTATAATTAATCATTTTTTTCCACAGGATGTGGAGAGGATTCAAAATGGAATACAGAAGATGAAAGAGAAAGAAATTTAGGGAAAAAAGAGAGACACAGGAGAGAAGGAATTCGTTGCTATTTATTGTGGGTTTGCTATGTGTCAGGCACAGTGTTAAGTGTTTTCCATTCAGTCTCTCATTTGATCCTCAGGACAACTCCCTGAGGTATTATTACCCCCATTTTTATAGAGGAGAAAAGTGAGACCAAGGATGCTTTCACTCAATTGAATATGTAATTTCCCATGTAAAGTAACAATCCCTTGGTGTGGAATTGCCTCAAGCTGAGAGTGATTAAAAGGAAATGGCTGGGGAGCAGTTTGTGGCCAAGTAGTAGGCTGGAGTTGGTGGGAAAGAGACACTGATCAGATAGTTCCCTCCACAGACCAGAAGGAGGAGGGCATAAGTTCTGGATTAGCTGGAATCCCCTTGAGGTTTGCATTTATTCCTTACTCAGGGTGACTGCTCCCTGCTGGCCAAGAGGTCTATGGTCAAGTAGAGATGCTCTTGATTTTCAGAAATTCTGGCTTAAGGTCCTGAACCTTTGGGCCAGGCTTCCTAACAGAGTACTGCTTTGTCACATCCAACCCAGACATTGTGTGATGCTCATAGTAATTGCAGAATTAAATTCATTCTTAGTTCATCTGTCTGTGATAGTGAGATGAGAAGGTCCTATACCATCATTTCACAAGTGAGAAACCTCAGAACCCTGGGAAAGGAACCAGGAGGCAGGTTGCTGTAGTGGAAGGAGTAGGAGCTTTGGGCTCAGTCCAGGTTAGGAAATTCAGCTCTGCTGCTTCCTAAGTAAAAAACTAAGAAAATGGGGATAAGAATACTACTACCTCATACAAATGGTCAATAAGCATTTGAAAAGATGTTCAACATCATTAGCCATTAGAACAGGGGTTCTTAACAAGGGGTCTGTGAGCTTGAATTGAAATTCAAAAAAACATTCTTCTGGGAACATGTTGGTGAGGCTGTGATATATTTATTAAATACTACACAGTATAGTGTGGACTTAGTAAGGGATCTGTGGTTTTCACCTGACTGGCAAAGGGGTCCATGGAACAAAAAAGGTTAAGAACCCCTGCATTAGAAAAATGAAAATAAAACCATGAGTTACCACTTCACACCAACTAAAATAGCTATTATTTTCAAAATGGAAAATAACAGGTGTCGGTGAGGATGTGGAGAAATAGGAACCCTCATACATTGTTGGTGTGGAAATGTAAAATGGTACAGCGACTATGGAAGATAGTTTGGTGATTCCTCAAAAAGTTAAAAATAGAAGTACCATATGACCCGGCAGTCCCAATTCTAAGTATATACCCCAAAGAATTGAAAGCAGGGACTCAAACATATACCTGTACACCAATGTTCACGGCATAATTGTTCATAATAGCCAAAAGGTGGAAGCAACCCAAGGGTCCATCCGCTGATGAATGGATAAACAAATTGTGATATGTCCATACAATGGAATATTATTCAACCATAAAAAGGAGTGAAGTGCCGATACATGCTACAACATGGATGAACCTTGAAGACATCATGTTGAGTGAAATAAGCCAGACACAAAAGGACAGATATTATATGATTTCACTTATATGAAATAACTATATTATGCAAATTCATGTAGACAGAAAGTAGATTACAGGTAACCAGGGGCAGAGTGGAAATGGAGAGTTTCTGCTTAATGGATGTAGAGTTTCTTTTTGGGGTGATGGAAAAGTTTCAGTAATGGATGGTGGTGATGGTAGCACAATGTTGTGAATGCCACTGAATCGTATTCTTGAAAGTGGTTAAAATGGGAAATTTTATGTTATATATGTTATCACAGTTTTAAAAAAGGAAATGAACTATATAAATGTAAAAAAAAAAAAAATACTACTACCTCTTGATTGTTGTAAGTGCTCATTGAAATGACATATATAAAGCACCTGGCATTTAAAAACTAAGCCCTCAACACACCTTTCCCCACCCCTTCAAGGTCACCCAGTGAGTTAATGTTAGAAGCTAGACTAGGACCTAGGTCCTGGGATTCCCAACCCAGGGCTGTCTCTGAGGTGAATGATTGGGCATTGCATGGAAAGGGGTTTATGTCATCAAATTTCAAGGCAGAAAATAAGAAACAATCGGTTATTTCTCAGATTTAAGAGAGCTGAGTTTTGAAGAAATGATGGAAAACCCAGCTGGGAGTTTTATCATTTTCACAGGCTTAAGGTCCATCTCATTCCCGACAGTGTGTGTATGTGTGTAGGTGTGCGTACATGGCTCTTTAGTGGTTCACAATATTGCACTCTCTCTGCACTTGAGAACAGTTTGAAAAGTCACAGAACTCTAGGGAAATTTACTTTGGTTTGAAGAAAGATTTTAACCCGTTACAGTCACTCAATTAATATAGTTTATAGTTATTTACACTGTTACTTTGTATACCTCGTAATACCAGAAAAAAAGTAACTTTTTTCCCTCTGTCAGTCCTAGAGTTCTGAGCTGCCCTAGATCCTTTTTCCCCTTTTTATTTAAAAAAAAAAAAAAAAAAAAATCCCTATCACTTTGATACTGATATGGCCTCCCTCAGAAGAAAGTGTGTTTTATTGTGAAAACATAGTACATAAAAGCACAGTTTTTCACTCACCTGCCCTCAATATTGCCTAGTGAGGGAGAGGCAAAGCCCAAACTAGGGTCCAAAGCCTGTCGAGTCTCTTTTGTCTGAATCATTTCACCATGGGATTGGACCTTTTATGCTGGGACTCAAGGAACCTTTCACTGCCCCTAAAATGAATTAGGAAAACAGTTGTAACACGGGGGCTTTTTTGGGACTTGGGAATCATCCTGAATGACATTGCAACTACAGATATAGGCCATTTTATATGGTCCAATAACATGCAGAACTCTGTGGGAGAGAGCGTAGACTGCAATGTGAACTATGGTCCATGCTCAGTGGCAATGCCCCAGGATGCATTTATCAATTGCAATGGATGTGCCCCACTTAATGAAGGATGTTTATGTGGGAGGGTTGGGAGGTGTGGGGAGTGGGGCATATGGGAATACCTATATTTTTGTGTAACATTTACGTAATCAAAGTATCTTTTAAAAATAAAAAAAAAATTTTTTAATGAATTAGAAACTTTTTACTCTTGGGTAAGGATGTTCCCTGTGAACTGATCTACCTGGACTTTAGACTCCCAGAGCTGTAGCCAGACTGAACTTCTTACAGTGTCCTAAGCCCAGCTAGAAGTTTCCCACCTCTGGGCTTTTGCTGACACTGTTTCCTCTGCCTTCAGTTTCCACTCCTCACTTCTTTGGATGCCCAATCTTACCCATGTTTCAGAGTCCAGCTCAGACACCACCTCTTATTAACAAAGCTTGCCTTATTGGTTAAAAACACAGCCTTTGGGGTCAGACTTTTCTGCTCTGTAGCAGAGTGATTTGGGGCAACTGATTTGTCAAGTAAGTTCTTTTGGGCTTTGTTTCTTCATCTGTAAAATGAAGACAATAATGCTTTAAATCAGTGCTTCTCAAACTTCCTGTGCATACGCGTTCCCTCGTGATCTTGTTAAAATGAATGGCGATTCTGATCCAGTAGGTATGGATGGTGCCCAAGATTTGGCATTTCTAACAGGCTCTTCGGTCCTGGTAACACACTTTGAATTGCAAGTCTTTGAAGAGTTGTTGGGAGAACAAAATGAGATAATGCATGAAAAGTACTTAATATTGTGCCCTTCAAATGGCAGTTCTTAATAGACAATATCTGCTGCTGTTTTTTGTTGCCTGCTATTATTATTGGCTGATTTCCCTAGCTGGAGGTCATATCTTTATTCTTTTAAACAAGGGCTTTCCCTCTGTTATGGCTCTAAGCATTTTTCACCTTGTGCTGTTTTTTTGATTGACATATCTTTGTCTCCTACCATACTTGGGGGTGGGGAGTAAATACTTGGGGTTTTCTTTGTTTGTTTGTCACAGGGATCTGTATTCTGTAGCTTGAATATTCCCAACTCTACTAATATGATGACTAATTTATTCATTCAGCAAATATTTTTTAAGCACCTATTATGTGCCAGGCATAGTTCTGGGTATGATACAAAGCAATGACAAAGGGCCCAGACAATAAATAAAGTGAAACATATTATATATAGAATCATAAGCTCCTTGAGGCCAGAGGATGTGTCCAGTTCATCACAGTGAATTTGCTGGTAGTAGTGTTCAGGTACTGGTCAGCTGGCCCCTCTGGCTCTGCATATGCTGACTCTTTTCTTGCATGTGTGTAGTCCTTATGCAGAACTCCACACTTCCTCATGACCCCTTCACCCACCCCTTAAATCCATTCACACAAGATCATAAGTGAGCTGATAAGATGTTGCTAGAAATTTTATGGGGGAGCCCAGAAAAGGGCTTCACTTTACACCCCATAGCAAACAAAAAGTCTGTAGTAGACATTTCCCAAGTCCCTTTTTGAGCACTGTCAATCCCAAGAGTTTCTTCTGCAAATGCTTCCACTCCACAGCTCCCATCTGCTTACGTCCCTGCCCTCTCCCACCTCCAACTCCCAACTTCAAATTCTTCAGGAATCCTATTCCTGACCTTCAACTTGCCTACCAAACCCACGTGATGCTCGTTAAACTGAACAGCCCGTGGAACCCACCCTTGTCATAAGCAGTGGGAGGATAGACAGCAAATAAAACAAAACAACAAAAGCTTGAATTCCAGTACCTTACGTTTCCTAGCATTCCTTACGGTTTTCTGATGGTGTTCACTCTCATTTTCTCCTTCCCCGAATCCCTTTCCATTTCATGCCCTTTAGATGTTAGACTTCCCTAGGGACTCGACATCACACCTCTTCACTCTCTTCACTCTCCCACTAGGAGGTCTCATCCCATTCCATGGCTTTAAATGTCATTCTGGTCTCTCTTCAAATGTCACTTCCTCAGAGATCTTTCTTGATAACCCTATCTAAAATAGTGGGTTAGGATACTAAAAGCCAGATTGGCCGCCCCAAGGAAACCCGCCCCGTGCAGCTAGTGAGGGTTGGAGAGCAGTTTTCTGCGGGAAAAGGGGAGGGGAACCCCAGGAAGAGCCACCACCAGGACTGCTGCCCGTGGGGCCACACAGGTTCCATTTACACCCACTCTTGCCATACATTTTGAGCTGTATTTTGGAAAATACTGGCCAGAAGGAAAAAGATGATAAAATTTTTCCTCATGGTGAATAAACGACAGGCCCGACTTTCTAAATACTATGAACACATGTAGATTAATAAGCGGACACTTCTGGAGGCAGAAGTCGTAAAGAGCTGTTTCTCTCGAGCCAACGAACAATGCTCCTTCACTGAACATAAGGATTTCAAGCTGATATATCGTCAGTATGCAGCTCTCGTCATTGTGGTTGGAGTTAATGACATTGAAAATGAGATGGCTGTTTATGAATTCATCCATAACTTTGTGGAAGTTTTAGATAAGTACTTCGGCCAAGTGAGTGAATTGAATATAATGTTTAATTTGGATAAAGTACACATCATTTTGGATGAGAGGATGTTAAGTGGCTGCATTGTGGAAAGTAACAGCAAGAATTCTTGCCCCTCTACTAATTTTTGAAAAGATGTCAGAAAGCTGAGTAATGGAAGGCCTGGCCAGACAACACTGATGTATAGGAAATGCAAATGCCATGGAATACCTCTCAACATCTGTAGCCCAAAAGAATCTGGAAGACCACACAGTGCAAATGGGGTATCTTCCAAAGACATTATAAATAGACATTTTCCACATTCCCTAAATAGAAAACAAAAGCGTATTTAAAAATACGATGTACAAGGAAAGATTTTATCTAAACTGAGAGATGTAAGTTTTATTTTCTAACTGTAGGCATTTGTTTCCCATTTTAAAATTTGGGGGAGAAAGGGTTTTGGTCTGTGCTTTCTTTAAACTATTAAAAAAATGTTTGATTTTTAGTTACATGTATATTACATAAAATCTGCCATTTTAGCCATTTTTAAGTATGCAATTCAGTGGCCTTGCTTTTACAGTGTTGTGCTACCATTACAACCTTCCATTTACTAAATCGTTTTCGTCATCCCAAACAGAAGCTCCCTACTCATTAAACAATAATTCCCCATTCCCCTTTCCCCCAGCCCCTTATAACTAGTGAAGTTGCTTGTTCTAGATATTTCTTATCTAGAAATAGAATCATATAAGATGTGTCCTTTTGTGTCTGGCTTATTTCCCTCAGCATGGTGTTTCTAGGTTCATCTAAGTTGTAGTATGTGTAAAAACTTCTTTCCTTTTTATGGTTGTTGGATGTATTAGTCAGCCAAAGTGGTGCTGATGCAAAACACCAGAAATGGGTTGGTCTTTATAAAGGGTATTTATTTGGGATAGAAGTCCACAGTTACCAGGCCATAAAGCATAAGTTTCTTCCCTCCCCAAAGTCCATTGCCATGTGTTGGAGCAGGACAGCTGCCGACGTTTGCCAGGGTTCAGGCTTCCTGGGTTCCTCTCTTCCCGGGGCTTGCCTGTCTCTGGGCTCAGGCTTGCTTTGTGCCACAAGGCCAGCTGTAGACTATCAGGTGAATGGCTGGCTTCTCTTCCCAGGGCCTTCTCTCTTTCCTCACGACCAAGCTCCTCTGTACGCTACCTCCTACGGCTCCAGCTCAAGACTCCGCATCACAACTCCAACTCAAAACTGCTCCAACACTGTCCTTTGCCATGTCTTTTATCTTCGAGACCCCACCCACCAAGGGGTCTTCATAACTTCATCAAACTGTCCAACTGCTGCATTGGATATAACACTAATTTTTGGTATCCATTCAGCCATCGATGGACAATTGTGTTGTTTTCACTTTTTGGCTATTGTGAATGATGCTGCTATAAACATTGGTGTACAAGAAAAAAATAATAAAATAAAATAGTGGGCTAGACAGCTTAGATGGCTTTATGTTTCTTCATAGCATTTATGTTTTTGTTTTTGTTTTTTTAATTTATTGCCTGTCTCAGAAGGTGAGGACTTTGTCTTGCTCACTGCTTTTCAGTACTTAGAGCAGTGCCTGGTGTAGCAGGACAGCTGTCATTAGCCTCTGCTTACAGATGAGGAAATAGGCTCTGAGAGGTTAAAATATGGCCTTAAGTCACAGGGCTAGGAGGCACAGAGCCTGCTTGTTGAGAGCCACATCTTGTTGGACTCGCCTCCCAAGGGGGTGACCCCTGCCTCTCCCACTGAGGCTGGGGCGGCCCAGAGGCATGTGGATACCTCCTGTGGGAGGCTAGGAGGGTACCACACAGAAACCTGCGCTCTCACACTCTTGGGAACACATGAAAAATGGAACCGTTTGGGGCCTGCCTCAGGGTCTCTCCCTCCCATCCCAAACAAGTTCCCACTATTGTTTTTCCCAGTTCTTCACAGGCATCACACTCCAGGTGCACAGGCCCTCGGGGACATGTGTGACTTTTAATTTTAATTCCTCCCCTCAGAGGCCTTGATGGCAAAAAGGAAGGGCAAAACTTGAATACATTAAAAAAAGTGTTACCTGGTTATAGAAATCCCTGTTGCTGCACAGATCCCCATGGATTAGCTTAAAGAAGCAGTAAATAAAGCCAAATTGAAGAACAGGAAATGTGACATTTGAATAAGAGGAGATCCTCATCTAAGCTCAGAGCGCTGTTCTGGGGGGACAATTGTCAGCTTCATTCTAGATTTGGCCTCCTAGGCTGGACTTGCCTAGGAGGGGACATAGGCAAGTTTGGAGGAAGGCAAGTATTGAAGGATGGAAAATACCCTGCTGGGAAATTGTCAGGATGAAAGCATCTTCCCCTGAGAACCCAGCTACAGGGCTACTTGCCTTTCACTGTGGATTGAGATTTTTGTAAACCCAAGAAAAATGAAGGCCCAGTTGTTTCTGCATCAGCCCCCAATAGTAGATGCCTCTGCCCCACATCTCCCCAGAACCCCCACATCATCCTGAAGGAAAGAAACTGTCATTTAATATTAGCAGAATTGTGAGTTTCTGCCTACATGTTCCACCTAACATAACTCTTCTGGATGAAACTCCTTAAAATATAGCTCTGATCAGGCCTCTCCCCTCCTCAGAAACCTGTAATAAATAAGAGTGCAAGCTTCTGAGGCTGGCATTCGAGGCCTTTACCAAGTTGCCCAGAGGGCCATCATGGGGAAGTGGGCAGAACTCCAGTGGCTTCAGCAGGGCAGGGCTGAGACCAACTGGGAAGGTAACTAAGAGCTAGACCTCAGCTCACTGTTGGGAAGAAGACTGAAGTCACTGCAGACCAGCCATAGAATTGGCAATCTCAGGTGTCCAGGGGCTTTATGATAGTGCCCCGCAGAGTTTCACATTCTATGCTGTAGTAGCACACAGCCCCCAAATCTTAGTGCCTTAACCTAAAACAAAGGTTTGTTTTTCATTCGTGATGTATGTCCATTTTGGATTAGCAAGAGTCTCCCCTTACCCTAATCACTCAAGGATCCAGATTAACAGAACTACCATCATCTCAAATGTTGCAGTTCCTATGCCAGAGAGAAAAGAGAGCTCTAGATGATCTTGCATAGTCAGTTAAGTGCCACAGTCAAAAAGTAACACATATCTCTTGTACTCAAAGCCCCTTGGCTGGTACTAGTCATGTGGCCTGTCTTAGTTCACCAGGGCTGCTGTGACAAATACCACAAACTGGTTGGCTTAAACAACAGTCTCAGTTTGGGAGGCTAGAAGTCCAACATCAAGGTATCGCCAGGCCATGCCTTCTCCAGAGTCTGTAGAATCCTGGTGCTGGCTTGCCTGAATCCTTGGGGTTCCTTGGCTTGTAGATAGATGTATCTCTGCCTCTATCACATGCGATATCTCTCTCCTTCTATTGCTTCTACTTCCTTTGCTTATAAGGACTTCAGCCATTGGATTAAGGCCCACCTCATTACTAATAATGTCTTCTGAGGTCTTATGTACAAACGGGTTTACACCCACATGTCTTTTGTGGGGGACATGATTCAATCCTCAATGTGGTCTCATCCAACTACAGGAGGGACCAGGGATTGCAGTCCTGTCCTCTGCCCAGAAGGAGGGAAAACTGGATACAGCCGGTGAAGAGCACTAGTGTAGGCACACAAGTATTTTGGGGTAGGAATCAAGATCCCCAATTCATATATGAGTAAACAGAGACCCAG
>JAQZBX010079487.1:0-13974 GCA_029593785.1 Cabassous unicinctus | reverse complement strand
AATTATTTATAGACTTAGCATGGCTATATTATCTCTTGAAGCAGTGAGGGATACGGTATTTGGTAACTTGTGCTATTTTAGTGTGACTTTCCAGGAGCCCATAAGATACCCTTATAAGAAAAAATACATTACCAATCTTGTTTCCTTAGCACCTAGCCTAATTGAGCAGGAGATCAATCAATATTCATGAATAGAGAAATCATGATAATAAAAAAAATGAAGGAATAATATCAGCAGGTACTAGATATAAGTGATTTTGGGAGGACTATAGATAATTGATTTAAAGATGCATTGTACAGTGTCCATGGCTCTACAAGGGAAGTTATAATTGAACACTGCATACCATATTAAATCAAGGTAAATAAAAAACCTTTTAATATAGGTATATTTCTTGTATATGCCTTATTTAGAGTATGAAAATGAGAGATCACGCCATTCTTCACTTTGAGTTGTCAGTGATTCTCAGAACCTCAAAAGAGTTAATTAATCATACTTTCCTTGTCTTTCTCTGTCATCAAGGAACAATTAGTACCTTACAATGATGATAACCTTTCTATAATCTTAGCCATTTTCTAACTTTAAAATATAACTTGGGAATCAAGCTGAATCCCCTTTTTTAAAAAAAGTCAATAATAATGTGACTCTTAAAAAGTTAGATCCATACTATCTCTACCCTCATGTCTCTTCCCTGGGCTTAATATTCAGAATTAGAACTTGGTTCACATTTTTAGTATCAAGATTGTGCAAGCAAGGATACTGGTTATTTTACAATATAGCATTAGTATGAAGAATGGACTAAGTCACTGACCTCATCTCCAATTGCCAATAGTCACCCCAATGAGACATTCCTATCCATCAACTTCGGCATTAGGATGTGCTGTGGGAATGAATCTTAGCCAAATATGAGTGGAAGTGGCACCTGCCCTATACGTGGCCTGTGAAAACGTCCTCATGTGTTCCACCATGCTTTTCTCCCTTTATAATGAGTAGAATAGACCAGAGCACAACTGCCATAATTGATATCACATGTTAAAGATGGTGAAGCCTCAAAACTGAAGGTAAATTTGTTCCTGATTCACTGTTTGAAGGAAAATCAACCAAGAGCACAAGCTGCTCTTGCATACAGCTGTTGTACTCAAGGAAAAATAACTGAGAGCTTTCAGTTTCTCATTACAGCAGCTTAACTGATGGAAGTAATTAACAAAGTACTTTCCTGAAGGTTTTCCATGATAAAATAAATTTCAAACACTGGAAATCACAAATACTATTTAAATATAATTGAAACAGATATAAGAAAATTGTAAATCATAATTTTATTTAAAAGGAAAGTTTGAGCATGTTCTTTTCTCAAGAACTTTTTTTTGTAACTCATGATGTACAATATAGATTTAAAATAATTTCATGACTTCAGCTTCATTTGCTTTTCAGCCAGTTCTAAAACATGAGTCAAGCTTGTTTTCTTGGACTTAGCAAACATTACTAAAATTAATTAGAGAGCCATGAGTTTATTCCCTAATTTTACTGTGGGGATGAAATGAGGAAAATGCACACTGCATTTTCCCATCTGACAACCTCCCAGTCTCAGCAGCTGCATTCCTTTCCCTTCAGGTAGCTACTGATTCCTTGACACACCAGTTGACAGCAAATCCAAAAAGTTAGGTTTTCTGCTTTCATCTTCTGCTCCACTTGGTCTGGATCTGGTCAAAAGGCTTAGGAGTAATTTATCCAGGAGGATTTTATCCCAAGCAACACTACAATTCTCTGTGTCAAACACCTGATGGTCAGAAAGGTGGTATGTACTTTCCGGATTTGACCACTATTTCTCTTTCTAGTTAAAAATTGAAGTCGATTTTGGCATTCCAGCATGACATAGAAGCCATTCTTTTCAGACATCTAAAAAGGCAAGAAGATTCTCTTTTATTTACTTAACTTTTCAGGCCATGGCTCCAAAGTATGTCTCAGCCAAGGCAGCAGGCATGCATAGAGAGGAACTTCCAGTGCCATCAGCAAAGACATGACAGTGAGAATACCAGTGATTCACTAGGACGGCCGACAGAGGGAGGGCGAACCCGCTTTTTCTGACCCTGTGGACACACTTACAGCTCTGAACTGATTTGGCCAAAACACAGACCCAGATGCGGCTCACACAGCAAGAAAAAGTGCAACAGGCCGGATCTTCCAAGACAGGTGACGCTTGGCTTTTCAGGAACTTGGGCCTTGTTCAGAGGGAGTAAAAGGCTTCCTTTGCCAGCCCTGACTGCAGAGAAGAAGCTATGCCGGCTTCCTCTTAGAACTTTTACTTAAATAGTGAGTACGGAGCCTTATATTTTCTGGACTCCTCATGTGTTTTATTCTTTACTTTCCAATATGATCTTTTAAGTAAAACTCATTTACAAAAGTGCCATTTTTATGAGGGACTGAACAGCTCAAAATCATGACATATTGTGATATCGTTTACAAATCTAGGATTGTTTCTGGTGAGAAATCTTGAGACAAATTCACAGAAAGGGAAAGACACAACCTGGAGAAGAAAGATACAGAAATGGAACTTTCTCTTGGGATGAATCTGGGGACACTGCCAGTGCCCAGCAAACTACATCAGAGCCGAAGGTGATATGAACCCTATATAAACCTTCTTATTAATTATATTCATAGTTAATTTTTTCCTACAAAGCTTAAAGTAGTTGAAGAAATATTGAAAAATAGGGGTACTGAAACTCATAGCATTCTCTTTTAATTTTAAATAATTTATAACAAAACCCAGTGTTATTATCAGAGTACCCCTCTGGCTTTCATGAAAGCAAACTTATAAATAACATTATAAAATATACTTCTTAGCTTTTGTCATTTTAATTTGAGATAATTGTTATGGTTAAAAAATTCTCATGGCCTAGTGACAATCTTAAATAATTTTTAATTCCTTTCAGTTTAGTGAGATGTCTTTGGCAAGTCCCCACTGTGACTGGCATTAAAAATTTAAAAAAATCCCAAAGCTGCTTCCAAATATAAGTAAGTTTGCACTAAAGTAAATTTGTGATCTGTTGGAGACGATCAAAACCCCATGCTGATTTTTTTCACATCAGTGAATGATATTGTGGGTGGCTTAAACCTTTTAAGATTAATTTTCTGCAATACTTACATGGTCAGAATATTTGAGAGTCATGTAGTACCTGATTTTTGTAAAAGGGATGTATTCATTGCAAATGAATTTTCACCTCTTAAATATTCAAAATCCAAAGGCCCTTAGTCTAATTTCCTTTCTCTCCATTTCAAGGATGAATTGAGGATCAGCATATCCCCTATGCTTTTAAACGTACAGATTTCTTTTAATGATTGATAGTTTCTTCCAGTGGTTCGTATTTTCCTCCTTTCAAGTTCAGAAAGTATCTTCATATCTTTTGTCTAATGCTTTAAATTCATCAAATATGCTTTCCAAATTAGTCTCTTAGTTGAAGGGAACAAAGAATACATGTTTTCAAATGCATGCAACTCTATTTAGATACTTTTGTTGTTGTTGGAGAGCATTATTAACATTTTCCACTTGGTTTATAATATCATCCCACTCAGATGAATAGCATAAAATTCTGCAATATACCTGAATCAAGATTTTTGTGATTTCAGCATAGTGTATTTTTTCATGTGATGTGATATATTTTAGTAGTCAATAAATGTTAATTTGTGTGGAAAGTGCCCTGGTTGCATTTGACCTTGATGTCCATTAATGATCCTTCTGTATTTTTAATTTCATTTTTAGAACAGGCTCAAGACTATTGAGTGAATTCCTTGAATTCACAGAAATTGTATAAATCCATTCTACAATATTTTAAAATTTTATTGTATATCATTTTGTAGAAAGAGAATTTATGCATATTAAATTAAGATTATAAGTGAGCAAGGCACAAATTTGCAATAATCAATTTTGGGAGAGAGATGTGGCTTGTAGCCTTGTAACCTTAGTCCAATATCATAATTCTGACCACCACTTTTATGACATTATCATCATTTTCTAATTTGTTAATGATTTCCTGAGCTAAACTATATATATTTTTTCTGTCATTTCAATAAACTCAATAATTTTTTCTTGCAGTGTAGTAGTATTTTTAATTGAAACATGCATTATTCATTGGCAGATTTTCTCATGATTAACTACAATCAGCTCTAGAATCAAAAGGTAATTTAGTTATATGAACATTCAAGTTAATATATCAGGTCCAACATTATGGACTATTAACATTGTACTTTCCTTTTGAATGACAACACAAATCCCTTTTTTGTCATTAGATGTATAATTAGCTATATCACATTATAATAACATAGAAATTTAACTCATTTGGAAAGATTCCAGAGTTATGGTTTCCAGTAATTTATTGTGATCCTTGAACATGGCAATTATTATTATTATTATTTCATAAAACATATGAACACTTAAAATCACTAGCTAAATATATTGCCAGTTTTGTTTTTCCAATGTTGTCGCTTATAGCAAAGCCCTATCTAGTAAATTATCAGTTTGAATATTTGGTAAACTATTCTGTAGTAGAAAATATGATGAAACATGGAATGTGCATGATCAGAAATTCTGTTAAATACTTTCAGTATTTGAATATTTTGGTTTTTTAAAAAAAATCAGTTATCTTCATTTTAGAATAGCTTTGCACTTACAGAAAGAGTTCACAAATAGTACAACGTTCCTATATATCCATACCCCTTATCTCTACCTCAAAAGGAACATCAGCAGAAAGTTCCTGAGCCAAAACTCAACAGTGAGCAGCAAACTCCTTACGGCATCCAAGACCAGCAGGGGGCGACGGAAACCTTCTTGTCTGGCCCACTAGTCCTCAAACATTGTAGGAAACTGGTGGGTTTTCATCCCCAGAGACTTTTTGAACCCCTTCCACAATAAAAAAAATAACTTTGTTTGCAACAGGAACCTCTGAAACTTCTCAGATCAACTTGGTGCCACGTTCAGAGGGTATAAAAAGCACCGTTTTAAAACCCTGGCTTAGGAATCTTTGCCACAGCTGTCAGGAGCTATTCTTATATAGCACAGAATCTATGATTTAAAAAAAAAAACACCAAATTTTTTTTTCTTTATTAGAGAAGTTGTAGGTTTACAGAACAATCATACATAAAATACAGGCTTCCCATATACCACCCTATTTCTAGGAATTAACTGGTTCAGCTAAATTTTCAAATAAATGAGCATAAGTTGTTTATAGTAGTTTCAATAAACTTTCCCAAAATTATCGGTTCTGTAGTGATTTACTTTTTGTCCATTTATTGGTTAATGGGGTCATTTTTCTATTCTCCTGCCCTGACTTCCCCGGTGTTTTGTTGATTTTACTAGAATTTTTCAAAGGACTAACCTTTCTCTTGACTGATCTCTATTGTTTGTTTGGTTTTGATTTTATTCATTTTATATGTTTACATATATATTTATATTTTATATTTTATTTATTTCAGCTGCTCTCTTCACTCTTTACTTCAATTTAGGTCCCTTGTGTTTATTTCATGGATGTTTATTGAGAAAATCCAAGTTTACTACATTTTATTTCTTTAAAAAAATACCCATTTAAGCTGGGGATACTTTGAGCTCCTTACTCAGCTGCCATCTCTGACTTACATATTTTGAAGAATATGGAGTAGGAAGTCATGAAAGAAGACTGCTCCTGGAAGAAGGAAAGTTTTTTCAAAAGGCCTGGACCTGGACTCATTGCCCGAAGGAGAAAACGTTTTTAAAGACCCCACATGCTTTCTAGTGTGAGTTCAAGTTATGCAGGATTCTGGTGATAGGATGAAGAATACCCTGTATTTAATCTCAGGTGTACTTAAAAGAACAGTAATGATAAGTTGTATTATTTGAAGGAAAAGTTACAGAATTACAGCCACCATTGCCCTAATATGGCTCCTTGGTAGTCAGAAAAGAAATAGATTTATTTAGCTTTTTCCATAAATTAAACATTGGGATGGCTGTTTTGACAAAGCAATTATTGAGAGCACCAAAGTGCTCATAATTACACTAACCATTGTGAGTTGTGACTTGAGGGTAAAAACAGGCAAGAAAAACTTAACGACCTAGTTGCCAACACTTTCTTCTATATTTTTGCTAATTTTCTTGATATGGGTTCCTTTATAGTTTATTATATAAGAAATATCTATGTGATATAAAATAATGTAATATACAATAACTTTCTCTAAAATTTTCTAGCCTTACAAACTTACTGTAAATTATGTGAATTGTAGCATTCACATAGATGATTCACTTTAATTAATTTATGATCTAGATCCAGTTTTTTTTTCCTTTCTAATACTGAATCTCCTTAGGATTTAAACTCAAAATCTGTAAAGATATCACACAAATTTAAAACCCATAAGGTGGATATCATTGAAAAACTAAGTCAAGTATCATGAGTTTATGAAAAAAATATTTAGTTCGTAAACAATAGCCAAATTATAATGCAGACTAATTTATATTTTTTAAATTATTGTCATTTAAGATTATCATTTAGATATATAGTTCTCAAAATTCTAGTCATCATTACAGGGGACCACTCTAGTCCAACTGAATATTTGGAGTTATCTAGATGTGGATTCACAATCCACCACTTTACTAACAGAAAAGAAGCCTGAAATATAGCAAGAAGGATTTTTTTTTTTCCTGGAAATATCAGGTGATATCTCAGTCCAAACAGTGCCAAGAGTTCAGGCTCTAGCTTTCACAGGCTCAAACATAGCTCCCCTCAAAAACTTTTTTTACAGCTTTTTATTTATTTATTTATTTATTTATTTATTTATTTATTTATTTATTTACGGCAGTTCTCAGTGACAGGAGCAACCCACCCAGTCATTTTCCTGGCTGTGCTCCACTATCACCTCAGAAACTCAAGAATGGATTACAGCACCATGAGATTGAGTGTAGATAGCCACAGAGAATGTTGATGGAAAGGAGAAGTAAAGGGACCTAAAAGAGAGAAGGAACAGTGAGAAGCAGAAGTTAGTGGGAAAAATGACAGTATCTACTGTTTGGAATGAAAGAAAATGTTTCCAGGCAGAGGCTTTCCTAACTGAGTCAACTGAGCTGATACGTAAGTGAAGATGTGATCCCAGCCTCCTCTTGGGTAAGCTGAGGCCAACAAAGAGCTTCATCTTGCTTTTTACCTCTTCTCCTAGGGCTGAAATTTGTTAAAATGCCAGGGGCTGGGGTGGGGGGTGGGGACGGATTAAAAATAAGGGCCTCTGAATAATGCAAGACATATTTCTCAAAATAACATAAGAGCTCAGCATCTTATCCATTCCTCTCATCCCAGATTTCTGAAACCACAGTGGAGATAGGGTGAGTAGATGTTATCTGTTCACTAAGTTTATTTCTCATGAATACATTAATTTTTCTACAAGTTAAAGAAAAAACCTTGAAGGAGGCTGTATTTCTTTATTTCATTTAGTTAATAGAGTCACATATTTCAGAATTCAAAATTTATAAGTGGAAACACAGTGGAAATTATCCCTCCCACCTGTAAACCCCTCACACAGTGCTTACCAATTCAAGCAAAGAGTACCTCCAGATTTTAATGTCTTTCCAGAGTATTTATGCATATACAAGAAAGTGAATACATAAAAATGTCTTTAAATATGTTCATATATGTCCTTATTTTTTTTACATATATAAAAATATATTACATTCATTCTTCTGCATCTGGCTTTTCTATTTTTTTGGTATTTGTTTACTTAAGGATATATTTTTAGAATAATTCATTTTTATTAGCTTGAAGTGATTTCTAATTCATTATCACTCATTCATACGATTTATTTGAATGAATGTGCAAAAATATAGTAAACCAGTTCCTTATGCAAGACTATTTCAGTTGGTTTCCAAACTTATCCATTTACAGCAATGTTGGATTATGCATACATCATTTTACCCCTGTGTGAGTATAGTGTTTGGAAATATTCTTAAAGTTTAGTACTGCTTGGTAAAAGGAACTAAGTAGTTGCAGTTTTAATATATTACCAAATTCATTTCATAGAATTTCTTGCAGTTTACTTTCTAATAGCTATAAATGAAAGTGGGTTGTTTTCCTCTTCTACCCTTGCCAACAGAGATTATTTTGATCTTGTTGATCTATGGAAAAATAATATGTGAAAAATCAAATTTCAATGTTGTTTCCTTAGATGAGCAAAGCTTGTTATATTTTCACATATTTAGGGAACAGTTGAATTGGCTTTGACATTTCTGAGAATAGTATGCACATATATTCTTCAGATTTTATTTATGGTTTAATAAATAGAATTTCCTGACATGGACTTGAAAGAAATAGAAAGTTCATTGTTGATGACTTTTTTTGTCCAATCCAACTTGAATGATGAAATTGCCTTTAATAGAGATGAGGTTAAATGTTAGTGAAACAGGTTTTGGAGGGGAAGGATATGAATTCCAGGTTCTTCCATTTAGCCCATGCAATTCTATATACTAAATGCTAGAATCAAAACAGTATTTCTTTGGGATGTAAAATGGTGCAGTCACTCTGGAAAACAGTGTGGCAGTTACTCATAAAATTAAATATAGAATTACAATGTGACTCTACAGTTTCACTCTTAGGTATATAACCAAAGAAATTTAAAACAGGGCTTACCAGATTTCACACCAATGATCATGCAGCATTATTCACAATAGCCGAAAGGTGGAAGCATCGGCAAATGAATAAACAATATGTGTATATATGTACAAAGGAATATTATTTGGCCATTAGAAGGAATTAAGTTCTTGAAAACTGCAGCAACATGGATGAATCTTGAAACAGTATGCTGAGTGAAATAAGGATAAACACTGTAAGATTTCACTTATAAGGAACACCTAAAAATAACAAATTCATAGACATAAATTGGAGAGTAGAGATTAACAGAGGTGAGGGAATAGAGGATAGGTGAAGGGTGAGTAGATGCTTGGTGGGTATAAAGTGTATATTTTTAGATGTTTTAAATGAAATAAAAAGAAAAAATAGGTATTGATTTCTTAATTAAATCCCTTGTCTCTACATGTTTCCAGGATCAGTAAGAATCCCACAAATTCTCATTAAAAATACTATGCCAAAGTGGTCCATCTGGTGTGCAAGGCTGCAGGGGGTTACCTATACACAGAGCCTAAAATGAGCTGAAGAGACTCCAAGGGATAGAATTTAAAACCACACTCTGAGAACAACAGAGCAGATGAAGAAGATCTATACTCCATTGAGTCTCCAGTACTGGTTACTGAACTCCAAACAATTGTGTCCTCTTCTACCCTCAAGCACAGGTTAACCGGAAGAAGTGAACAACAATTTCTGTTGCAGGTAAGTTTCTTTTTTTTTTTTTTAACCTTGCTAAATTCCCTCATTAATTCTAATAGTTGGTACATTCTTTGGTGTTTTTAACTACATTGTCATCATCTGCAAATAAAGTACATTTTATTCCTTTTCCAATCTTATTCTACCTATTCCTCTTTCTTGTGCTCTCTCATTGGCTAAGATGTTAAATAAATGTTAAATGTGGACACAGTGGAGCTTCTTTCTGTTCTTGACTTGCAGCTTTTTGCTGAGTTTCTTGTAGTCTCACCAGTACATGTATTTACAGGTGAGGAGTAAATTCCAGAAGAATCTGAAGGCAGTTTTTGGGACTCACTTCTCTGTGGTTCATTCCTCTTTGGGAGTTTGCTCTTCAAATTGTAGTCATTTTGATTATCTCAAGCTCTGCTATCTGATTCCTTATCCCAAGGAAACTTCCACTTACTGTTAAAGATACATTTTCACCTCTTTCAGTGAATACAAATAACATACTTAGAGAAAATCAAGGGTAAATGTGAGCTCTTGTCATGTGCTTATCTTCTGTCAGATATAATAGCCTTTCAAGTTCCTGGTCAATAGGGCACTTTTCAAGGCTTTCAAAGAGTTGTATTTTACATATTTTATAGGTTTTATAATTGTTTTTTGTGGAACACTTATTCCCATACTATCTAGTTTGTAATAGCTGGAATAGAATTCCCAATAGTACCCATTTTAAAACTGCATTTCCATATTGTTTGTTACTATTAAGCAGGACTTCAGTATACAACCTTTTTCATGAGTTATTGGTTTATAGGAAAAATGCAGACCATTCTCATTAGTTCTACTATTTTGCCTTATGTCCTCTTGTATTGTTAATGTAGGCAATCCTGTTTTCAGCCAAAAATGACAGTTTTATGGTTCATTTACAATCCTTTTACATGAATTTATTTTCTTTTCTTTCAAATTTCCTAGGATCTCTCTTTCAATATGGACTAGAAGATACTATAATAGTCTTCTTTTTCTCCTTTTTTCTGATATTAAAGGGAAGGTTTATAATCTTGAGAGTGATCTGGCTTCCTTGTGTGTCAAGGACAGTTCTATTTTATACTTATTATCAGAGCATAATTATTAGTAGGGCATCTTTTAGCACAGTACAAGTATTTTAATATTTCTGCTTCTGAGGAAAATATAGTATGTCATGGCACGCCTGCTTTCTTTCCAGAAGTAGAAAAAGCTGGATGGATTAGAAGAATGCTTTTATATATACATATAAACAATTTTATTTCAAATTCGCAAAAATAAAAGAACAGAAAAAGGCAGCTCAATGAGTTATGGAAATAATACTCCTAAATATTCTTTTTCAGGCACTTTTATCTCATCAAATTCCAACTGCTAATTCAATTGTTCCTATAGTGTTCAGAAAGATACACAGATGAACACACATTAGTTAAATGACACGTTCATTTTTTCATTAATGAAATGAAAAAAAGTTTAATCTTATTCATACCTCACAAAATCAAACCCCATATTCTTTTTATTTACCTTTAGAATTAATATAGTATGAACTTTGCCTTTGCTAAAAATATATTGTTAAGTATAGTCCATAAATTATCTTTTTCCCATGTGTCACTAAATTCTTAACATCCTGTAGTAAAATATTCCGGTATTTATATTGTTAACCACAATCCTTATCTACTTCCAAAATCATTGTTATACATCCCCAATATTATCCTCCAACTGACCTCCAACTAGCATTAATCTTCCTAGAATACTCATTTCAGCCATAATCACATCCATAAATCAACAGTGTTTGTTACATGAATTATAGTGTGTTACCATCAAATCCAACCATTACCACAAATTTATAGTGGACCTTATTAAACATTCTACATACATCCAGCATATTCTCCTCCTTCCCATCCCACATTCCATTTCTCCCCAAACTATATTTCATAGTCCAACTCTTTAAGTCTATTCATTGTATTTTGTTCATATCAGTGAGACCATACATTATTCATTCTTAAGTTTCTGGCTTATTTCACTCAATATCTTCAAGGTTCTTCCATGTTGTCATGTGCTTCTTCCATTGACTTCTTCTTACAGGTGAATGATATTCCATCATATAAACATACCACATCTTGTTTATCCATTCATCAGTTGAGGGATACTTTGGTCGTTTCCATCTTTCAGGAATTGCAAATAATGTTACTGTGAACATCAGTGTGCAAATATATCTGTTCATATCCTTGCTTTAAGTTCTTCTGAATATATTCCTAGTAGCAGAATTGATGGATCAAATGGCAATTCGCTATTTAGTGTTCTGAGGAACCACCAGGTCATCTTCCACAGAGGCCACAGCATTTTACACTCCCACTAACAGTGAAGGAGTGTTTCTATTTCTCCACATCCTCACCAGCACTTGAAGTTTTCTGTTCTTTTAATAATGGCCATTCTGTATGGTGTGAGATGATATCTCATTGTAGTTTTGATCTGCATTTCCCTAATAGCTAGTGATATAGTTTGAACAACTGTTCATTTGTATTTCCACTTCAGAAAAATATCTGCTCAATTATTTTGCCCATTTTTAATGAGGTTGCTTGTCATTTTGTCATTAAATTGTGTGATCTCATTATAAAACATGGAGATCAATCCCTTATCAGATATAAATCAGATTCTGAAGATTTTTTCCCTTAGTATAGCCTGTCTTTTTACTTTCTTCTCAAAGTCTTTTGAAGAACAAAAGTATTTCAATTTGATGCAGTCCCATTTATCTACTTTTATTTTTTGTTACTCATCCTTTGGATGTAAGGTCCAAGAAACCACCAACAACCACAACATCTTGAAGATGTTTCCCTACATTTTCTTGTAAGAGTTTAATAGGTCTAATTTTTATATTTAGGTCCTTGATCCATTTTGAATTCATTTTTTATAATGTGTGAGATAAGGGTCCTCTTTCTTTCTTTTAGATATGGATAACCAATTTACCCTATACCATTTATAGAATAGGCTATTCTTTCCTGGCTTACTGCATTTGACAGCCTTGACAAAAATCACTTCACCACAGATGTGAAGGTCTATTTCTGAACTCTCGATTCAATTTCATTGGCCAATATGTTTATCTTTGTGCTAGTGTCATGCTTTTCTTTAGCACTCTAGCTAAATAATATGCTTTAAAGACAAGAAATGAGAGCCTTCCAACTTCTTTCTTCTTCTTAAAGATATTTTTGTCTATTCGGGTATCCTTACCCTTCAAGATAAATTTGATAATTGGCTTTTCCAACTCTACAAAGAAAGATATTGGAATTTTTATTGGAATTGTGTTAAATCTATAAATCAGTTTGGGTAGAATTGACATCATAATGATATTTAGTCTTCCAACCCATGAACACTGAATATCCTTCCATTTATTTAGATCATTTTTGGTTTCTTTTAGCAGTGTTTTATAGTTTTTGGAATATAGGTCCTTTTATATATTTGGTTCAATTTTTCCTAAATATTTGATTCTTTTAGTTGCTATTGTAAATAAATTTTTTTCGTACTTTCTCTTAGGATTGTTCATTAGTAGTGTATAAAAATGCTCTTGATTTTTTGTATCGAAGTATGTCATTCATACATGAACATACATAAGCAATGTGTATAGTAAATGTAGTGAACATCATACAGGGATCCCATACATCAACCCAACCACCAACACCTTGCATTGTTGTGAAACATTTGTTACAAATTATGAAAGAATATCATCAAAATCTTACTAACTATAGTCCATATCTTACATTTGGTGTATTTTTCCCCCAACCCAACTTATTATTATTTTTTAAACCTATTTTTATTACAGAAGTTGTGAATTTACAAAACAATAATGCACATGTGTAGAATTCTCATACAACACCCGTTCACCAATGCACCACACCGTGGTGGAATATTTGTTATGAATTATGAGATAATATTATCAAATTATTACAGCCAACCATGGTCCATAGCATACATTTGGCACACTTTTTCCATACTCCCCCATTATCAACATAGTACATCTTTGGCATTGATGCATGAACATTACAGTATTGCTGTTAACCACAGTCCATAGGTCACACCAATTGAATTTTTCCCATACTTCTCCATATTCCCACCACCCTGCAATAGTGACGTACATCCACTCTAGCTCATAGTACACTCTTGCATCTGTACCATCAACCACAATTCTCAAACACCTCTGGGTTCACTGTGTTATTCAGACCCCAGCTTTCTTCTCTAGCTTTCTTTCAACTGACATTTACATCCCAAGACTACCCTTACAGCCACATTCCCAGCTGCTATTCACTATAACATGCCTGATTTTCTCTGATCTTTGAAGCTAAGCCGGGTCAGGCTGGGTTAGTACTTGGATGGGAAATGCTATTGAATTCCATATATTAATCTTGTACCCTGCCACTTTGCTGAAATTGTCTATACATTCTAAAATTTTGTTGAGGATTTTTCTAAGTATATGATCATATCATCAGTGAATAAAGGAAGTTTTACTTCTTCCTTTAATATCTAGGTTCCTTTATTTCTTTTTCTTGCCTGATTTCTCTAGGTAGAATTATAGCACAATATTGAATAACAATGGGGAGAGTGGACATCTTTGTCTTATTTGGGTTTTTGCTTTGGAAAAGGTTTTTTTTTTGTTTTTTTTTTCCTT
>JAQZBX010079485.1:0-13979 GCA_029593785.1 Cabassous unicinctus | reverse complement strand
TTTTTTTAGTTTAAGGTTATTGTTATTGAATAAAAATCATTCCTTAATTGTGTTCATCACATATTTGTCTTTATTAATGTATTTGTACTCAAAAGTAATCAATACATTACTAGAAAGTAAATACTATAAATGTTGCTACCTTTACGTGAAAATCTCTGAACTTTTAAAAAGATTGTTCCCCACAAAGGTAAACAGAAGAATGGAATGGGAATTTTAAAATCAACTTCCACAATCTTTTTCCACAGCTTTGCAGTCGTAAAAACGTAGTCTGGTGTTATGAGCAGAACTTGATTCAAATCCTGGCCCTCAACTTTGCTGCCCTGTGACCTTGCAGGTGTTACTTTAGATAAACTGATCCTCCTTCCTCATCTGTAAAGAGGGGAGACCCTAGTGAGGATTTGATGATTTAAACTCTATAAGGACAGGGGAGTGTCTGTCCTGTTGACTTCTTTGTATGCTGTGCCCTGTGTAGTGCCTTGTTTGTGGTATTTGGTGGATATATATAAACTGCTCAGTGAATGTTAACTAATATTATTTCAAACCCTCCCTACTATCATCACCTCATAAGCAAACAATCAAAAGGGTATGCCACCATTCATGGGTTTTGCCTATATTATTATGTCCTTAAAATTTAACCTTGATTAAGGCTCTGAGAATCTTTTCCATGACATATTCTGAGGTAAGGAATTTTGTTTCATAAATGCCTTTGAGTGATCTTGCCTTCTCCACCACCTCATACTTGAACTGTTTCTATTAAAAGGTAGGTCACTGTCCACACAGCCTTTCACACCTGTCCTGTACATGAGGACATCTGTCTAGTATAGATATTATATTGAGCACAACTGCTTTGACAGCTTGGCCACCGCCCCTCACCCTCACACCTGTTTTCAAGTGAGAATTGCTATAGTTGGACCCACTCCTGAGCCATTCTTTGACCATGGG
This sequence comes from Cabassous unicinctus, assembly GCA_029593785.1. NCBI lineage: Eukaryota > Metazoa > Chordata > Mammalia > Cingulata > Chlamyphoridae > Cabassous > Cabassous unicinctus. Next base: position 13,037 of record JAQZBX010079485.1, on the reverse strand, counting down.
CCACCTCCCTGCTATTAGGTGACCTCACTGAAATGTCCTAAGACCCAACTGAGATGCCGTCTATGACAGATGTGTACATTGCAAAGCTCCAGATATACATAGAGCATCATTATTTTCAGTCAGAAAACTAGCAGAATTCATAGCTGGAAGGCCCCTCGGAGATCAGGCTCTGTATTCCTTTGAGAGAGGAAATTTAAACTCTGAGAAGTTAAGTGATAGGCTCAAAGTTACGGAGGTAGTTATCATACCAGGACTAGAACTCAGGTTGTCTTGCCTTTTACCTTAAATGCTTTCTCCAGCTTCTCAGAGCTAGAAAGCATGTATGTACCTCCCAGTAACAGCCAGCTTGTTTGCCATTATGTCTGTATGGATAAACTTAGGCAAGCTCCTAGCCCTCAGACACTCGTGTGTTTAGAAGAAGAAAAAAATAATTACAACTTCCTTTTCATGAACATGTGGCCAGACTAAAACCCAGGTGGGGATTTGTCAGCGTTAGTCACATTACTAAACTATTTTACCACTGATGACTTGGTGATAGAAGTTTCAAGCTGTACTTTAAAATCTTGAACAAACTCACACGTAGAGAGGGTGTACTGGAACACTCTCCAGAGCTCAGCCCCTCTTTCCAATTTTAGCTGTTTCGTTTTCTTTCCTTTTCCTCATGCCTAAGCAATGCAGAAAACCTGGGTCCAATAGCAGAATCACAAATAACTCCTGAAAATCTTGATTCCTCTTAGTTTGGTTTCCTTGTTGACTGGAAAAGGGATCTTATTTTTTAACCAAAAAAAAATAGAATAGAAAAAAAGGCAGAGATCTGAAGTTTTTTCCTCCTAAGAGGTCAGGAAAAGAAGGAGAGATAGTTTCTTCCACTTAAAAACATAGCAATTGGTGATTTTCGAGTGGGTAGAGGGAGGTGTGATAAAATCACATCATCTAGGGACTTTTTTCCCCCAAAAAATACACTTGGGATGGGGGAGAGGGGCAGGTTGAGGGTGCAAAGCCAGTTCAGGGTTTTTACCAGGGTTAGAATTCCTGGAATACAGGAAATGAGACAACATTGTCTGGTTTTTAAGTGACTCATATCATATACAACTTGGTGGGTAAAGAAAAGTTAACATTGGGCTTCTCTCGAAGGGGATTCTTGTTAATTCAAATTAACCAGTAGGAGTAACCTTTAAAGGGAAGTCCCAACTTTTAGTCATTCTTTGAAGTTGCCCCAATTAGGAGTGACCTTGAGTGCATCAAAAATGGTTTCCCAGAGGATTAGGCGCTCCAATATTTCTATTTTCCCCTAAAATAAAAATTATCTGAAGACTAGAAGTAGTAAGAAGAAAACATTCCCCACTCTCTCCGCATTCCTATTTCTGACGTGTCAGGCCTAGAACTTGCAAATCCTAATTCTTTCAACTAATTAATCAACCTCTCACCCAAGGGATAAGAATTGTACATAGGAGGTGTGTATAGAAATATTTTAAACATGAATAATTATTTTGGATTTTTATTCTTTTCCCCCAGTAGAAAATGGTATCTTAAGTTTTCCTTACCTGAAATATTGCTGAAATGAGAAGAACAAGGACTTGAGGGGAGAAGACATCTGGGAAAGAGCAGCATTGTTTCCTTTAGGATTCCACACAGGGGAGAGGTGCCTGGGCCTTGTTATTTTAGATCAACACATGTGTATAGGCTTAACTCTGCCTAACTGGCTTCCATGTGTCTCTCTTCTTTGGTAATATCTCTTTCTGGGGCTGGCAGCTGTTCAAGATCTGTTTCTTTCCTCTCCTGAACTTAATTAGTTATTGCTTATAGTTAGTATAACCATATAATTTATTGTCTAAAAAAGAACACTTTTGAGAATGAAAAGGGTTGCATTTCTCAGACAACAAGCATAAATTGGGACTGTCCCAGGCAAACTGGAACACATAGATACCCTACTTATATTCTAAAGTCTTCCAACTGTATACATTTAATATGATAATGATTCATTTCTTATGCATCATCAGGGAGTTAGATACTGCTCATAACTCATGAAGTTAGATTGGAGTTTTCTCCTTCAAAATGAGAAACCTTAAACTTTAATTTGTCCAGCAAGGCAGTAGAGTGTCATGGTTCTGAGTGCATGTTGCCTTCTTTTGAAGCCTGATTTTGAAACTTTGTATGTGCCCTTAGATGAGAAAGGTACCCCCCTAAACACTAATTTGTAAAGTTGTTTAATGTTCTCCGTGTGGTTCCAGGCTTAATAAATATTCATGTGGAAGTGGTGTTGATATGAATTTTTCTGAATGTGATGATTACCAAATAGTCAGTTGATGAGTGTCTCCTTGCTTCTACATAAATGACCTTAGTTCTCGAGTCTGTATCTTCACTGTATTTCCTTGCTGTTACCAGTCACTTTTTACTATAAATTTCTGGGAAGTTAATAACTTGTTGGAATTGTATATGAAACAGCCTATTTAGGCAAGCCACATCTTTCAAACTAGGGCACTACCACTCACCCCAGCACAGTGTACCATTCTGGATATGCACTCAAAGCCATAAGTAAAATGGCATATCTTCCTGGAGCATCAGTTTTGCCTCATTGTAGTTAATTATAAAATATTATTTTTACCTTTGATAACTGGTAAGGAGTAGAACTTAAAATGTATGAATTTGTAAGATAAAGAATTATTTCACAATTCCAAGGGAGCTGCTGGAATTCCAGATGCTCCTTTGGCAGGAATTCACTCTCCTCTGCCACTAAGGTTTACTTTGATGGAAAATGTTGAGAAATACTGGGAAAATGGCTCTCACATTCTGAAGATAATTTGAGTGTATTGACGTACTGATTACAGCTATTTTTAAAGGGTTAAATTAAAATTAGGTAAATTTGACAGAGAAGTCTCTTCCAGCAGCACGTAGGACATCTGTTTATTTTTAACCTTGCAGTTAGTTCTGTTTATTAACTCTAATGGCTCATACAAGACATTGCATGCCTTAATTGTTATCACCACTTTAACATGAGACTTCCTTGCAGCTCCTCACTTTTCGTATCTTTGGCTGGTTTTTACTGCAAGAGCTGGTGTATCTATGATAGTCAACTGGAATGCCTTCCCTGGATGTGGATTCTAAATTGGGAGATACACATTTATAGTCTCAGAAGTAGAGATAGTATGATAAAACTGATTTAATCAGGAATATAGTACTAATGAAGCTCAGAGTAATGGTCCCCAAACCTTGAAGATGAGAGTGGAAAAGGAATGGGTAACAGAAAAAAAAATTTTTTTTTCCATTTGTTTGCTTGTGGTGGGTGGAGGTAGAGGTGGGGGTGAGGGAATAGGGAGGAGAAAGTGGAACACAACTAATATTTAAAACTTTTAAGCCAAGAAAACTTCCTAAGATTAAGAGAAAGCCTAAATCTACATATTGAAAGTACCCACAATGAACTTTGAAGAACTCACCTAGAATAGTTGACTTTGATGCATATCCTGGTAAAACCATTAGACTCTAAAGACAAAGACAAATAGCCTGCAGGCAAAAAGAACATACCACTTATAAAAATAAATTAAGGCTGGAATCAGACTTCTGAAAAGCATCATATAGAAACAGGCAACAGTGAAAAAGGGTTCTCAAGACAATTAAGAATAGCAAATGTAAGCCAAGCTGTCCTTCAAGTATTATCAAGATTATAGAAAAACTTTTAAATGTGCAGGAACTTGGGGAATACTATTCCAGTGAGCTTTTACTGAGGAATCTGCTGATGAGGCTTTATTGGACTAAGAGATCACTGGAGAAACTTTGGCAAAAGGACTGGTGGTGAGCAACTGATATATTTAATTGTAGAGATAAGGCTAAAATAGAAGTAGGGATATGGGTGAAAGAATATTTTGTAAGCCTTACATGTTCCAACAAAGAAGTACAACTTTAAAACTGGTATAGAAGCAATAGAGAAAGGGGAAAGTAGAATAAGGTCATTGATTGTTGTATAAGTAATAGATGAGAGTCAAGGACACCATTTAATACTGACATACCAGAAAGTACTAGGTTAAGTTAGGAAAAAAATGGATATTGAAGATGCTAAAAGTTACAAATACAAAAGTAACCATAGAACAGAAATACAAAGTTATCTTTAAAAAAATACAGAAAATAAAAGTTACATCACATAGAGAAATACAATACAGCATCTATAAAGTAATATAACAGAGCTGTGACCAAATACATCAACTCATTTATTAAAAGCAAAAGATTTTCAGACTGACTAATAAAGCAAAACTCAACTCTATGATGTATTCAGGAGACCTATGCCCGCCTCCCCCCCCCCAAAGTGATTAAAAAGTCTAAAAATGAAGGATATAGCAAAGATATATTAGATAAATGGAAACAAAAAGCAGGAGTTGTGATTCTGTGATAGGACAAAATAGAACTCAGGCCAAAAAGCATGAAAACAAAAAGGGCACTTTATAATGAATATCTGTGCACCAAATAACATAGCAACCATATATAAAGCAGAAACTACAGGTTATATCAGGAAAAACAAGTAGAAGCGCACTGCTGCCTGTTTTTGTAAATAAACTTTTATTGGAATATAACCACACATTTGTTTACCTATTGTCTGTGGCCTGCTTTCTCACTTTAACAGCAGAAATGAATAGTTGTGACAGAGACCACATGGCTTACAAAGCCTAAAATATTTACTTTTTGGTGCTTTACAGAAAATGTTTGCTGACCCCTCATTTGGAGGCCTAAACAATATTATCAGTAAGGCATTTCTTAAGGATACATATTGAAATTGTGTAATAATAGAGAATATGTCATCTGTTTGAGTGTACCAGGAAAATTCACAAAGTAGGTCCAAAGAAAACATCAAGTTCATAAAGTAGAAATATTGCTATGACCATTCTTATTTAAATGCCATAAAACTGGAAATTTAAAGCAAATAATCTGTGGACATATTAAAAGTATTAAACGACTTGTAGGTGAATGGGAAGATATAAGCAAAATTACAGGATTTCTAGGAAATAGTGGTCACAAAAACACCCACATAACAGAATCATTGGGATACATTTAAAGCAATAATCAGAAAATTAATAGTCTTGAATACCTATATCAATAAAAATGAAAGAATGAAAATAAATTTTACATTTCCCATCAAAAACCTAGGAAAAGAGCAACAAAGTAAACCAAAAAAAGTATTAGGGGAGATGATAAAGATAAAAGGAGAGAATAATGAGATAGAGGGCAATAAAACATCATATTAAATCAATAAATTCAAATCCTGGTTCTTTGGGAAAAAAGGCAACCACCAGGTAATTCAACTAAGAAAAAAAGGTGGTAGGGAGAAAGCACAAATACAAAAAACAAAATGAGGAACAAGAGGGAAATAACTATTGATGCAGAGGAAAAAAATTTTTGATTGTAAGATCACATTACGTACCTTTATGCAAATAAATTTGAAAACTAGATGAAATGGCTAATTTTTCTAAAAAAAAAAAAAAAATGTAATTTCCAAAATTAGCCCTAGTAGAGATGGTAAGCTTAAACAAATTAATTTCATGAGAAGGAATAGGGAAAGTTATCAAAGACCTTACTCCCTGGGAAGCACCAAGCCTAGATGGTTTTATGGGAGATTCTACCAAACGTGTAGAGACTGTCTAGAAACATAAATTATCTCAGAGCATAAAAATACGAAGCAAATATAAAAGTATACCATTGATACCAAATCCTGATAAAGATAGCATACACATGATAAGACAATTATAAATCATTTCATTTGTCAATGTAAAAATCCTAAATAAAATATTGGTCATTAGATTCTAACACCATATTAAGAAAATAGTACATCATGACTAACTGGGATTTATGCCAGGAGTGCAAGGATAATTCACCAAATTAATAGATCTAAAAATCATAATATCTCCAGAAATGCTAAAAATCCTTTGACAAAAAACCACCCATTCCTAAAAAAAATACTCATTTTTTAAAAAAGATTAGAATGGATGAATACTTCCTTTATCATAATGTGTATATTAAGCCTCAGTCCTAAAGTCGGTATCTTAAAACCCTAGATTCCCATCAAGGTCAGGAATAAGTCAGGTAAGTCTCTATCCCACCACTTTCTAACATTATATTGGCACTATTAGTCAATGCGATTAGCAGGAGAGAACACTTAAAAGGGAAAGGTAAACCATACCTATCTGTTAGTGCCACGAGAATGTTAGTTCCTGGAGAATTCTATTAAAAAATCAATGATAAAACTAACCCAAGAAAAGAATTCAGCCAAGTGGTCAGATATAAAAATTACATGCAAAAATTAATAACTTTCAAATGGTGAGGGGGCGGATGTGGCTCAAATGGTCGGGCGTCCGTCTGCCATATGGAGGGACCGGGGTTCAATCCCCAGGACCTCCCGGTAAAACAAAAAATATATATATAGAAGGCGCAAGGGCTGCCAGGCTCTGTGTGCTGGTGAGCCGCCAGGCCCCAGGAGCCATGCAGCAGGATGATGACGTAAAAGGAGAGAGACAAGACGAGATGCTCCGAAAGCTCCAAAAACCAGGAGCCAAGGTGGCGCAGATGGCAGAACACCTCTCTCCTACATCGGAGGTCTCCAGGATCGAATCCTGGTGAAGACTGGAGGAGGAGGATGAGAAGAGATGAAACAGACACAGAGAATTGCCCAGCGAATGGACACAAAACAGCAAAATGGGAAGGGGGGGTTTAAAATGGATCAAGTAAATAAATAAATCTTAAAAAAAAAAAACAAATGGTGAAAGACTGAAAGCTTTCCCATTGAGACTGAGAACAAGACAAGGATGCCCACTGTCACTGTTGTTCAATATAGTGCTGGAGGTTCTAGCTAGAGCAATCAGGCAAGAAAAAGAAATGAAAGGCAATCAAATTGGAAAGGAGAAGTAAAACTTCCACTATTCACAGATGATTTGACCCTATATGTAGAAAGTCCTGGAAAATCTACAACAATGCTGCTAGAGTCAATAACGGTTTTAGTAGAGTGTCAGGATACAAGATCATTATATGTTTCCATACATTCATAATTGCAATCTGAGGAAGAAGGAAAAAAATTCCATTTACAATAGCAACTAAAAAAATCAAATATTTAGAAATAAACTTAACCAAGGATGTAAAGCACTTCTATTCAGAATACAATGCATTGTTAAATTTTCAAAAGACCTAAATAATTCCATGCTCATAGATTGGAAGACTAAATATCATTAAGATGTCAGTTCTACCTAAATTGATCTACAGATTCAATGCAATCCCAATAAAAATTCCACCAGCATTTTTTAAATAACTGGAGATTTATCAAATTTATTTGAATGGGTGAGGGGCCCCAAATAGCCAGAAACAACTTTGAAAGAAAAGCGGAATTGAAGGACTCTGACTTCTGGACTTTACATCATATTACCTAGCTACAGTGATAAAAACAGCATGGTATTGGCATAATGGTAGACACATAGACCAATGGTACTGAATTGATGATTCAGAAACAGATCCTCACATCTGTGGTGAAGTGATTTTTGACAAGCCTGTCAAACCCACCCAGCTGGGCCAGAACAGTCTGTTCAACAAATGGTGCTGGGAAAACTGGGTATCCATAGCCAAAAGAAAGAAAAAGGACTCCTATCTCATACCTTATACAAAAATTAACTCATAATGGATCAAATATCTGGATATAAAATCAAGAACCATAAAGCTCCTAGAAGAAAATGTAGGAAAACATCTTCAAGACTTGATGGTAGGTGGTGCATTCTTTTTTTCTCTCTCTTTTTTTTTGTTCATTTTATTTATTTATTACTTTTTTTCTCTTTTTTTTTTTTTAATTTTTTTATTTTTGTGGTGCATTCTTAAATCTTACACTGAAAGCATGAGCAACGAAAGAAAACAGGGATAAATAGGACCTCCTCACCTCCTCAAACTTAAACAGTTTCATGGTTCAAAGGACTTCGTCAAGAAGGTGAAATGGCAGCCCACTCAATGGAGAAAATATTTGGAAATCACATATCTAATAAGGGTTTGATTTCCATTCTATATAAAGAGATCATACAACTCAATAATAAAAGAGCAAGCAATCCAATTTAAAAATGAGCAAAGATTTAAGTAGACATTTCTCCAAAGAGGAAATGCAAATGGCCAAAAAGCAGATGAAAAAATGTTCCATATCACTAGGTATTAGGGAAATGCGAATCAAAACGAAAATGAGGTATCATCTCACATCGCATAGAATGGCCATTATTAAAAAAACAAACATTAAGTGCTGGAGAGGATGTGGAGAAACAGGAACACTCCTTCACTGTTGGTGGGATTGTAAAATGGTACAGCCTCTGTGGAAGACAGTTTGGCGGTTCCTCAGGAAGCTAAATATAGAACTGCCATATGATCCAGCAATTCTTCTACTAGGAATATATCCAGAAGAACTGAAAACTGACACGAAAAGACATCTGCAGCATTGTACACAGTTGCCAAAGATGGAAACAACCCAAGTGTCCATCAACCAATGAATGGATAAACAAAGTGTGGTATTATATACATACATTGGAATACTATGCTGCAGTAAGAAGAAATGCAATTGGGACACATATGATAACATGGCTGAATCTTGAAGACATTACACTAAGTGAAGTAAGACAGACACAAAAGGACAAATAATGCATGGTCTCAGTATGAACTAAATACAAAGAATAAATGCATGGAGTTAAAACCTAGAGTATAGTTTATTAGGAGATAAGAGGAGGGCTGAGAAGGACTACTGATGCTTAATGTATGTAGAAGTTTTCATTAACTTGACTGTAAAAGTGTGAAAATGGATAAAGTTGATGGTAACTCATTAAAGTTAGTAGCTGCTGGTTTATAAATGGGATTGTGGCTGAAAAAGGTAGACTAGGGATATAAATGTCAATTAAAAGAAAGTTCGAGAATAATCTAGGGACTGAATAACACAGTGAACCCAGAGCTGGATGAGAATTGTGGTTGATGGTACAGATGCAAGAGTGTACTTCTGTGAGCTAGAGTGGATGTATTATCACTATTGCAGCGTGGTGGCAATGTGGAGAAGCATGGGAAAACTACAGTTGTTGTGACCTACAGACTGTGTTTAACAGCAATACTGTAATATTCTTGCATCGTACAAGAACATGCCAAAGATGTACTGTGTCAATAATGGGGAAGTATTGAAAAGGTGTGCCAAATGTATGCTCTGGACCATGGTTGGTGGTATAGTCTGATGTTATTATCTCATAATGCATAACAAATGTTCCACCACGGCGTGGTGTGTTGTGGTAAAGGGTTGCTGTATGGGTATTCTACACATGTGCGTGATTGTTTTGTAAGCTCACAACTTCCGTAATAAAAATATATTTTTAAAAATAGTAATAGGGTGAGTTGGAGGAAAAATACACCAAATGTAAGATATGGACTATAGTTAGTAGTAATATTTTGATAATATTCTTTCATAATTTGTAACAAATGTTTCACAACAATGCAAGGTGTTGGTGGTGGGGTGATGTATGGGAGGCCTGTATGATGCGATGCATGTTTACAACTTTTACTATATACTTATTGTTTATGTATGTTCATGTATGAATGATATACTTCAGTAACGTTTTTTGAAAATTAATAACCTTCATGTGTGTGTATATATATATATATATATATAGACCAGTTAGAAGATAAAATAGAAGAGAAAAACCCATTTAAAATAGCAACAAAAAAGATAAAATACAGTTTGTTCTTATTCACAATGATTATGTTCTATAAAGTCTCCATGATCACTAAATTAGTGAATACTGTACCATATCAGGTGGGAATGTAAATTGGCGCAGCTGCTATGGTAAAGTTTGGCAGTTCCTCAAAAAAGTTAAACATAGAGTTACTATACGAATCTGCAATTTTACTCTGGGTATTTACCCAAAAGAATTGAAAACATACGTTCATGCAAAAACTTGTACACAAATGTTCATTATTTATAACAACCAAAAAGTAGCAACGACCTAATTACCCATGAACAGATGGATGATTATGTTCATACAATGGAATATTTTTTATCCATAAAAGGAATGAAGTACGGATACATGCTACAACATGGATGAACTTTGAAGACATTATGCTTAAGTGACTTAATCAGACACAAAAGGACAAATACTGTATGATTCCACTTAAGAAAAATCTAGAATAAGCAGATTCATAGAGACAGATTAGAGGTTACTAGGGATTGAAGGGTAGGGGAATAGGGATATTGCTTAATGTGGACAGTTTCTGTTTTCGGTGATGAAAAAAGTTTTGGTAATGGATAGTGGTGATGGTAGCACAACATTGTAAATGTAATTAATGCCACTGAATTGTAAATTTAAAATGGTTAAAATGACAAATTATATGCTGTTTTATGCTATGCTATATGTTACCCCCCCCCACACACACACACACAAGAATATCTCTATGAACTAGTATGAAGTTATTTTTAGGATATAGGTGGAAAAAGCAAAGTGCAAAAGATTATACATATAGGAGGCTACTGTTGGAGGGGTATTTCGAGAGGATAAATGCATATGTAATTTTGTTATTGTCAAATATCCCTTCATAAGTGTTGTGCCATTTTGAATTGCCACCAGCAATGGATGAGGCTGTTTGATTCTCCACTGCCTCGTAAAAGAATGTGTTGGAAATTATTTCAAAGTAAAAGAATGTTCATAGAAGCCTTATTCATAATGGCTCCAAACTGCAAACAAGCCAAATATTCCTCAACAGAAGATAAAATTGTCATATATTTCATACAATATGATGTAGTTTAGTCAAACAATAAGATGCTACACACAGTAACATTAGACGAATCTCACAGACATAATGTGGAACCAAAGAATTCAGACACGAGTATATACGATTCCATTTATGTGAAGATGTGTGCACTTACTATATGTATATCATACCTCAAGTTTTTTTAAAAAAAGTTTATCTCTATCAAAAAGGTACCTGTCCTATATCAGCAGAGGTAAAACCATCTCATCTTAGTCATCACAGGTGAGAAAAAAGTTATTTTTCTTTTCAAGTCCGTCTATAGAGTGCTCTTCTGTTGTACCTGGTGACTCATTTCCTCAACAGCTACAGAAGCCCATTGATCTCACTCTGATGTACTCCAAGGCCAGCACTTGCCTCAGCCAGACCACCACACACCACGTGACTGGGTTACTGCAGCAACACTTAACACAGTGTATCAGCTGGGACTGCAGAATCACATTAAGCTCTGTTGCCGCAGTCTCAAAGATCAGTTCTTTCCTGGTGACCGCCCCCGTCTACAGGCAGGGGAAGCAAGTCCCTAGTTCTAAAACTGTTAAGGGAAGCGGGTGTGGCTCAATGGATAGAGCTCCCGTTTACCATATGGGAGGCCCTGGGTTCGCTTCCCGGGGCCTCCTTGTGAGAGCAGGCCGGCCCACGAGGCACGGTGGGCTGATGCAGCGGGACCTCACAGCAAGGGGGAGATAAGCAGACACGGAGAGGACACACAGCGAATGGACACAGCAAGCACAAGCAGCAAGGGGGGTGTAAATAAATAAATAAATCTTTAAAAAAAATAAAAAATAAAACTGTTAAGACAACAGGAACCACTAAAGCAGGGCACCAGTAAATAGAATTTGTGTGTATGTGGGGTCAGGGTGTCCTCTGAAGAGGTGGGAGATGGGACATTGATTCATGTTGCTGTCAGGCATTGTATTTGTGGGGAGGAGCTTAGGGTCAGAATTGAGGCTATATGCATGACCATAAAAAGGCAAATTAGGAAGTGGTAACAAGCTGCTGCAGCAAAAAGAAAAAGAGAATGTTTATGATTGCATAGCTAATTTTAAAATATTGGACTATTTCATAGCATGTATTTATTTTGGAATATAGATTTTATTGGCATAGATGGAGTCTTTATGACTTGGGATTTTTTTCCTTCAATAAAACAAAGTAGTTTACACGTCTCATGACTATTGAAAGGTATAAGGAGAAGCTGTGCTTTTGATGACTTGGTTTGGACAGATTCCTTCACTGTGCTAAAAAGAAAATACATTTATTATAATAAGATTTCTTTATAAGGGATCAAATGGGGAAATCAATAAATCTTATTGATGCATGATTATGTAGAAATTTAAGATAATAGCATATGGGAAATTCTAATGTCTTCAAAAACCAATTTTTTACTTAAAAACAATATCAGCTCATGAATAAGTGAGGTGTTAAGTATTATGAGAACATTTACCCATAGAAATTATTTAAATTATGGATAAGTTCCTTGATAAACCCTTAGAAGTCTACTTAATTCCTATTGCCACTAAATATTGTTTCCTTGAAAAAATATGTTTTGAGTCCTAACTCCCAACAACAATAACGATTTTAAATCTCCTCCTTTCCTCCCATGCAGTTTTACTAGTATTAGTTTACTAGATGGTTGGTTTTTCTCTTTCTAACAGGGCCACAAGAGCAATAGGGCTTTCAAGAGCCTTTATTATTGGGGATAAGTGGTCTGGCGACCCTGGCAGGAAATTTAGGATTGACCCTGGGTAGGGCTCTGAAACTGTGAGGCAGCCCTTCCCTTCTGTGACCATTATATTTATAGTGGCTTTGCCTGGGTATCAGATTTCAAAACATTGACTTTTCTGGAGGTTGATGACCATGCTAATTATTAACTCCTTAGGTTCCTAAGGAATGAAAGGAGCTTTTAGGAATGAAAGGAGAATTGTTTTCCTAGCTTCTCAACAGATGCTTAAGTTTATGGCCTCTATTCCTTGAGGTTTCAATTTTAAAAATGTGAATTGGGGGAGCGGATGTGGCTCAAGCTGTTGAGCTCCTGCTTCCCTCATGGGAGGTCCCAGGTTCACTTCCCTGTGCCTCCTTTTAAAAAAAGGGCAAACGTGGAAGCGGATGTGGCTCAATTGATGGGGCTCCCGTTTACCATATGGGAGGCCCCGGGTTCGCTTCCCGGGGCCTCCTGGTGAGGGCAGGCCGGCCCGCACGGAGCGTTGGGCTGATGCAGCAAGACCTCGCAGCAAAGGGGAGATAAGCAGACACAGAAAAAACAC
>JAQZBX010079484.1:0-13975 GCA_029593785.1 Cabassous unicinctus | reverse complement strand
TGTTGTTGTTTTTATTCATTCTATCTCTTTTAATTGTGTTTAGACCCAAATATGTCAATATATAATTATTGACATATTTGGGTTATGTCTACTACCGTATTATTTGTTTTTTGTTTGTTCCCTCTTTTTTCTCTGTTTCCCATTTTCTGCCTTCTTTTGGGTTATTAGAACTTTTTAACATTCAATTTTAATCAATCCTTTTTAGTGATTGCTTTAGGGATCACAAAATACATAACCTACATTAACTTTTCACAGACTTCAATCAATATTTTACCTCTTCAATTGAAAAGGCACCTTGCCACGACCTTTACCCTCCTCCCTTTATTCCACAGGTGTCCTATGTATTACATCTACATACACTGAAAACCCCATGAGACAATGTTTTGATTTTTGCTTTCAACCATCAAATATATTTTACATAATTTAGGAGAAGAATAATAGTCTATATTTTTCTCCAGATATTTACCCTTTCTTTTGTTCTTCCTTCATTTCTGATTTTCTAAATTCCCTCCTGGTATAATTTCCCTTCTGTCTGAAGAGCTTCCTTTAGTAAACTTTTTAGTGCAGGTCTGCTGGCAATGAATTATCTTGGTTTGCATTCTTCTGAGTTTCATCTTTATTGCTGAAGTATATTTTCACTGAATACAGAATTATTGGTGATAATTATTATTTTATTTCAGCTTCAGAAATGGTTCACTTCCTTAGGACTCCATGGCTCCTAATGAGAACCCTATCATTCAAATCACTGTTCCCCTATAAGCAATGTGGTTTTTTTCTTTGTTACTAGTTGTCAGGAGTCTCATTATCATATGTCTAGGCATGAATTTCTTTAATTTTTTCCTGTGTTTTTTGCCACATTTAGGAAATTTTGAGCAGCTCACTATTCTTTTCCTCAGTCTGGGTCTCCAATTACACGTTGGTTATTGTTTCAAAGGTCCTGGAAGTTCTAGTCATTTCCTTTCTATCTTTTCTTCATGCATGTTGTTTAGATTAGATGATGTTTGTATTCAAGTACACTATTTCCACTGTCTTATCCTTAGCAATAAAGGTAAGAGAAGAAATTTATAAGATGGAAAACAGCAAAACAGTAGAGAGAATAACAAAACCAAAAGCTGGTTCTTTGAAAAGATCAACAAAATTGATAAACTTCTAACAAGGTAGACAATTTTTTTTTCTTTTTTAAAGAGAGAAGACATAAATTATCAATGTCAATAATGAAAGAAGGAATATTACCATGGTTCTGCAGACTTTAAAAGAATCATAAGGGATTAAAATGAACAATTCTACTTACATAAACTCAACAACTCAGAAGAAATGGATTAAATAATCCTCAAAAAACATAACTACAAAACTCACCCATGATAAAATAGATAATCTGAATATTCCTAAAGCTCTTAAAGTAATTTAACTCATAGTTTAAAATCTTCCAAGAAAAGAATTCCCCATTGGCAGATAGTTTCACTGGAAAAATTAGGCATTTAAAGAAGAAATAGTACCAATTCAACACAATCTCTTTCAAAAACAGAAGTGAAGGGGAACACTTCCCAATTCACTTAATAAGCTTAGTTTTACCCTAATACTGTTGCAGCAGAAACGAGACTTACATGAAGAGAAAGCCCAAACGGCACTGGGAGAGGCAAAGGAACAAAGTTTTATTAAGCGCCGGCCCAGAGGAGAGTTCACTCTCCAAATTCTGAGCCCCCCAACATCACCTCTGGTGGGGTTATATAGGTTCTTGTTCATTGGCTAGTGGGTTGCTGGGCAAGCGGGCAAATTCCTTAAGCAAGCGGGCAGGCGGGGTTTACAAAAGCAAAAAAAAGCAAGTTTAGCTTATCTCCCTAAAGCAGAGACCTTGGTGGGACGAGGAGGAGAGGAGCCAGGAAGCCCTTTATCCTCCTGAAGCTGTGAGTTTCAGGGAAAAGGGGAGAGGAGCCCTTTACCTTTCTGAAGCTGTGGGTGTCAGTTAAGGGGTTGCGGGGGGATCACGGCTGCAGTATCTTCTTCATCAATACCAAAATCACACAAAAACATTGAACAAGATAAAACTACCCGACTATACTTCAGGAATACAGACATAAACGTACACAATGAAATATTAGTATATGAAATCCAGCAATATTTTAAAGAATAATATACCACTACCAAGTGGTATTTATCCCAAGAATGCAAGGCTGGTTTAATATTTGAAAAATCAATTTAAACCACCATATTAACACTGTAAAGAATAAAAACCCACATGATCATATCAAGAGGCATAAAAACACTAGATGTACTACAACGTCCATCCACGATAAGAACTCTCAGAAAACCGAGAAGGAAACATCCTCAACCTGAAAAAAGGCACCTAAAAAAGCTTTAGCTAACATCATATTTAACGTGAAACACTGAATGCTTCCCCCCTACGACAAAAAATAAGGCAAAAACGTCCTCCGCCGGCTCAGCGCTGCTCCCAGGGCCACCTCCCCGCACATGCAAGGCCCCGGGCACGCGCGCGCGTGCTGGGGGCTGGCGGCCAGGGTGGGGGCAGACGCGGCGTCCGCAGACCTCTCCTCAGCCTGAGGGGAAGGGCCTTGGTGGTCCCCGGGCCCAGCGTGCCTTGGCTGCGGGCGTCCTGCGTCCAGCCCACCCCCCGGCGCCAGGCCAGGGCACCCAGAAGCCCCGAGGCCACGCCCAGCGGGGTCCACAGAGCCCCCCAGAAGCTGCTTCGGGCCGCGTGGGCGAGGCCCCGAGCGCCCGCTTCTCCCTCTGCGCGTCGGCAGGACGCGGGCTGGTGGCCTCAGCACCACAGGTGCGGAGTCCCACCGCGAGCCCTGCTGCTCGGGCGGGGGGCAGTGGGCAAGGCGGGGGCGCCCGTCCTCGCCGGAAGCCGCCGGCGGCCCTGCCCCCAGGCAGGGCCTTGGCAAAGAGGACGGGGGTGCCCGGCCGAGAGGCACGCAAGTGTCGGGGCGCCCCTCCCGGCGTTTCCGTGGGAGGCATGGAAAGCCACACTCTGAATGCGTTTCATGTCTCAGGAACTCTCGTTCCAGGTTCAGGGATTTTATTCCCAAATCCTTTGGTGGGATCTGCCCACGGCGTGACGGAAGGAGACCTTGTGGCCCCTGGGGGAGGAAAGGGGCTTCATCCTGAATTGAGAAGAGCTGGTTTGTTTAGGTGGGGGTGGGGGGAAGCGGGCGGGGGCTGTTTCCAAAGAGAGCACTTGACTTCCTTTTTCTCCTGGACGTCCCAGTTCGCGTCGCAAGGTTGGAAAGGTTACGTTGCCTTAAAAGAGAAATGTGCAGGCGCTGCGGTGCTGGGCAGGTGGGCGCGTCTTCCTTCCCAAAGCGGCGCTCGCTTAGCGGAAGGATGCAGCCCCTTCCGCGGCAGGCCTGGACCAGGACACCGGGGAGCCCCCGGCCTGGGACACCCCCGCGCCCCTGGGGTCGGCAGGCGCAAGCGCACCCCACGTGAGGGGCGAGGCGCCGCGAACCTCGGCGCAGTTCAGGCTCGCTCTGGCCAGCACGCTTTGTGGACGGCCGTGTCAGAGGGTGGCGGCCCCGCACCCCCGTGAAAGCAGCTCTGCCAGGGGGACCCTCCTGCGGCGGCCTCTGCAGGCGGGGTCTGTTTTTATGGATTATGGCCACGCTGGTTTCGGGGGACTGAGGACCCCTAGAATACACGTGGAAACTCACTTCTGTTTGGTGCAGGCCTCGATCCCAGCGGGCGAGGGGGCAGAGGTGGCAAACAGGGCTCCTAGGTGAGCAGATGCCCCTCCTGGAGGAGCCCTGGACTCGCCCGGCCGTCGGCCTGGCGGTCAGCTGTGTCCAGCGGGGAAGCCTCTCCGCGCACCACCGTATCAGGGGAAGGGGCCTCAGTTTCCCCAACGCCTATGAATCCCACAACCACACAGAAACAGGCCCTGCGGGCCTCTCCCGTGGGTGCTCCGGGGAGATGGGCGGTGGGGCCTTGGCGGGGCGCTGCCCTGGGGCAGGGGCTCCTGCAGCAGCTTGTCGCGCCTCCAAGGGCGAAACAGCAGCGGCGCTGGCCACCTAGCCCTCGCCGCGCCAGACGCGGGCACGCGGGAGCGTGCGCGGGCAGCGCTGGTGACCCCGCGGCCCAGCGACGTTCGGCAGAATCAGGGTCTCCAGGCGGCCCGGCCTCCTCGTGGCCAGAAGCAGGTGCGCAGCGCCGACGTCACCCGCCAGCCGGGCGGGAGCGCGCCTGCTAGGGGCGCATGCGCGGCGTGGCGCCCCACGTCTTCCTGCGCCTGCTGGTTTGGGCTGTTTTCAAGGCTGCCTAATTATTTTTACTTCTGACAGGCGTGCCATACGTATATTTTTAACCCATTTAGGAAGAGTCACGCAGTCGCTTGGGTGTATGGGCCCCGTCGCCGCGCTCTGCGGCCGCCGCGGCGCCTGCAGCTCCCGCAGCGGATCCTGGCGGCCGAGCGCTCCAAGCTCGGGTGGAGGGCGCAGGCTCGCCCCGGGGAGAGCCCGGCACACGCCTCCTCTTCCTGACCCGAGCCCAGGCCGCGCACGCCCGCCCCAGGCGCAGTCCGGAATTTTCCGCCAGAACTTGGGATACCCTGTCCGGCTTCCTGAACGCGGTTCAAGGCTAGGCCACCCCCCAGCCCAGTCCCGGCCCACTGCCCTCTTCCACCCGTAGGTGGGCTGGGCGGGACGCGGGGCCTGTCCACCAGAGTGGCCACGACCCCAGCTCAGATGCTGGACTGGCGGTGGTCCCTTCTCATCCAGCTTTAAAGCACTACTGCTTTCATTTAAAAGGAACGGGCGACTGCCCAGGGTTGCTGAAGATTCTGTTGACCAGGGAGTCTCTGAAGCAGAAGGTCTGGCTAGAGGCGCTGAAGGCTGAAGCGCTGGCCACCATCCCCTTCAAGGGCTTCATGTGAAAATGTGAAGATGCTGGAGGAGACCTTAACCCTTTTTAGGTCTTTGGGCTGAATGATCTGTCCCTGGAGAACATGGCAGAGGCAATTGCCAAAAGATGGAAACAACCCAGGTGTCTATCAACCAATAAATGTATAAACAAACTCTGGTGTATGCACACAATGGAATATTATGCAGCTGCAAGAAAAAATGAAGTCGTGAAGCACATGACAACATGGCTGAATCTGGAGGACATTATGGTGAGTGAAGCTAACCAGACACAAAAGGACAAATACTATATGATTGCACTATTATGAATGAAATATATTGTGTAAATTCATGGAGTTAATAATTAGAATATAGGTCACCAGAAAATAGAATGAGGTAGAAACTGGAAAGCTGAGGGTTAATCTGTGCAGAATTGGTAAAAAGGTTGTATATCTTTGGAAATGAATAGAAATGGTGAAAGCACATCATAATGCTTGTAACTAGCTGAGTTATTATGTGGGTATGACAGTGGTTGAAAGGGAAAGTCAAAGGTTATGTGTATTACTAGAAGGAAAGCTAAAAATGTAACATGGGACTGTATAACATGGTGAAACCTCATGTGAATTACAAATATGGGTAATATTGCATATATAAGACTTTTTACGAAATATAAATACAAATAAACTAGAATAATGGAAACAGAATAGCAGCTATGTAAGGCAGGGAAACAGAGATTGAGAGGTGTTGAGTTTTTGTCTGTTTTTTTGTTTTTTATTATTGTTGGAATAATGAAAATGCTCTAATGATGATGGAGATGATAAATGCACAACTATGTGATTATACCAGATACCATCTATTGTACACTTTGGATTGTATGCTTTATTAATATGTATCAATAAAATTTGTTTTAAAAAAAAAAAAAAAGGAACGGCCAGGAGAAACACAGCGCCCCGGCCCTCCAAGTCCTGCATTCCCTGGGGGGGCTCAGGCACCTGTGGTTTGCGATGTCTCCTCCCGGAGGACACGTGGACGTGCCGCGGGGCCGAACACCTGCAGCGCGCACCCAGGCCTGGCGCAGCCCGGTGCACCCCTCGACCGCGCTGGTGCCGGAGTGGGGTCGTGAGTGGGCGTTCCTAAGGGCAGGGCCCCCACCTAGGCTCTGACCTGGAACCTCGAGGCCCACATGCGGACGTCGCCCGAGCAGCCGAGCGTGGTCCGGGTGCCCGGACCCCTGGTGTGGGCGCAGGGTCCTGCCCCCGGCTTCAGTGCTGCCCCTTCCCGTCTGCAGCCCTTTGGCAATTTGGTGTAATTATGAATTCCAAAACTATAATTGGATTATGCTTGTAAACTGGTCCGTTAATCTGGGCATAATTAAGTTATGATTAGGGCGTTGACTGGGCCACCTCAGTAGGGTGTTGAGCCCCACCCCTTGGTGGGTGGGGGAATCGAATACAAAAGGCCAGGCAAAGGACAGAGAGAGCAGTTTTTGAGTAGCAGTTTTGATGTTGGAGTTTTGATGTTGGAGAGAAGGCCCCGGGATAGAGACAAGCCATTCTCTAAGAGTTTACAGCCGGCCTTGTGGAGAGACGCAAAGCCTAGAGAGCCTCATTGTCTACAGCTGACCTTGTGGAGGAACAGAGGCGCTGAGCCCGGAGAGAAACGCAGCCCCAGGAAGAGAGGAACCCAAGAAGCCTGAACCCTGGCAAACGTCGGCAGCTGTCTTGCTCCAACACGTGGCAATGGACTTTAGTAAGGGAAGAAACTTAAGCTTTATGGCCTGGTAACTGTGGACTTCTATCCCAAATAAATACCCTTTTTAAAGACCAACCTATTTCTGGCATTTGTATTAGCACCCCTTTTGGCTGACTAATACACCGTCCAAAGCCATTGACACGAGCTTCTCTGGAATCGTCTGCCGAAATCCAAAACCAAACCCAGGGGTCCAAGACCATTTCCATCGAGCATGCGTTTTCCTTTCCTGTAGCTCTACTGTTGTTTTAACCAGCGTCGCAGGTGTCCAGCTCCCGGTCTGGCCATGGCTTGCTCGGATGAAACTTTGTATGTATTTTGTATGGCATAGATTCTATATTGTAATGATGTCCTATACAAAAAGAAAAAGATTAATGAAATTGTAAATTTTATTGTTTTAATTTGTATGCATGTTTAGTGATTTTACATTTTGAAATAAAATTTATGATTCATTAAAAAAAAAAAGTCCTCCGGCATTCAGTGTTGTGTTGGAAGTCTTAGCCAGTGCAATAAAGCAAGAAGGGGGAAATAAAAGTCATACAAATTGTCATAAAATTGTCTTTATTCATAGACTACATGATTGTCCATGTAGAAAATCCCATAACACCAAAAACACCCTCCAAGTACTAATAAATGGTCACAGAACAACATGCAAAAAAATCAATCTTATTACTATATATAAGTAATGAAGAACTGGAAACATATTTAAAAACAATATAACTCCCAAAATTATAAGAAGGAATGCTTCCTAACACATTCTATGAGGCCAGCATTACACTGGTATCAAAGCCAGACAAAGATACCACAAGAAAAGAAAACTACAAACCAATATCCCTTATGAATATAGATGCAAAATTTTTCAAAAAATTCTAGCAAACTGAATCCCATAGCATATTAAAAGGATTAAACACCAGGACCAAGTGGGATTTATCTCAGAAATTCAAGGGTGGGTCAACAAAAGAAAATCACTCAATGTAATAGACCAAATAAATGAAACAAAGCGGGGGAATGACCATGTCAATAGAAGCAGAAAAAGCAGTTGGCAAAATTCAACACCCTTTCATGATTTGAAAAAACAACAACAACAAAAAAAACTCAGAAAATTAAGAATAGATGGGAACTTCCTTAACATGATAAAGGGCTTTATGAAAAACATACAGTTAACATCATACTCATGAAAAACTGAAAACTTTTCCTTAGCATCAGGAACAACACAAGCAAGCCCACTTTTAGCACTGCTATTCAGTATTGTACTGGAAGTTCTAGCTAGACCAATTATGCAAGAAAAAGAAAATGTATCAAAATTGGAAAGGAAGAAGTAAAACTGTCTCTATTTGCAGATGACATGATCCTATATAGACACTATCCTGTAGAATCAACACACAAAAATCAGATGTGTTTCTATACACCAGAAATGAGCAATCTGAAAAGGAAATTAAGAAAGCAATTCCATTTACAATAGCATCCAAAAGAATAAAATACCTAAGGATAAATTTAACCAGGGAGGTGAAAGACTTGTACTTGCAAAATATTGCTAAAGAAATTCAAGAAGACCTAATTAAGTGGAAAGACATCCCATGTTCATGGATTGGAAAAGTTAATATTGTTAAAAGAGCAATACTCCCTAAAATGATCAATGATCTACAGATTCAATGCAATACCTATCAAAATTCCAATGGACTTTTTTGCAGAATTGGAAAAGCCAATCCTCAAATTCATATGGAACTGCCAGTGGCACCGAATAGCCAAAACAATCTTGAAAAAAGAAGAACAAAGTTGGAGGACTCACACTTCCTGATTTCAAAACTTACTACAGAGCTACAGTAATCAAAACAGCATGGTACTGGTACAAGGACAGACATAAAGACCAATGGAATAGAATTGAGAGTCCAGAAATAAACCCAAACATCCACAGTCAATTGATTTTCAACAAGGGAGCTGAGACCACTCAATGGGTAAGAGTGGTCTCCTCAACAAATGGTGCTGGGACAACTGGAAGTGAGGTTGGACCCCTACCTCACTCTCTATATAAAAATTAACTCAAAGTGGGCTAGATATAAAATATAAGAGCTAAAACAATAAAATTCTTAGAAGAAAACAAGGATAAATCTTCACAACCTCAGATTTGGCAGTGAATTCTTAGATTTGACACCAACAATCTGAGCAACAAAAGAAAAATTAAATAAATTGGACTTCACATAAATTAAAAATTTTTGCATCAGAGGACATTATCAAAAAAGTGAAAAGACACCCACAGAATGGAAGAAAATATTTGCAAATCATTTATCTGTTAAAGGTTTATTATCCAGAATTAAACAAAAAAACAAAAACTCCTACAACTCAACGACAAAAAGGCAACCCAATTAAACACTGGGCAAAAGACTTGAATAGGCATTTCTCCAAATATACACAAATGCCAACAAAGCAAATGAAAAGATGTTCAACATCATTAATCATTAAGGGAATGTAAATCAAAACCACAATGAGATACCACTACCCACCCACTAGAAAGAGAGAAACTCTTAGGTATAAATCTAACAAAACATGTATAGGATCTGTATGCTAAAAACCATAAAATACTTCTGAAAGAAGTCAAAGAAGACTTAAATAAATGGAGACGTGACCTGTTCATGGTTTGAAAGGCACAACATATTCAAGATGTGAATTCTTTCCCAAAGTATAGAATTAACACAATTCCAGTCAAAATCCCAGCAGGACTCTCTATAGATGTAGATTAGATGACCCTAAAGTCTAAGTGGAAGGATAAAGGAACTAGAATAGCTAAAGAAATGTTTACAAAGTTGAGTGAATCACACTACTCAATTTTAATTCTTGCTATAAATTCACAATAATCAAGACAATGTGGTATTGGCAAAGGGACAAACATATATCAATAAGCAGAATAAAGAGTCTAGAAATAGACTCACATAAATATGGCCATTTGATCTTTGACAACAGTGCAAAAACAATCCAATGGACAAAGGGTAGTCTTCTCAATAAATGGTGTTGGAATAATTGGCCATTCATATGTTAAAAAAAAAAAAAGAACCTTGTTCTCAACTTCACTTCTTACACAATTAAGTCAAAATGGATCATATATAAACGTAAAATATAAAGCTATAAAATGTTAAGAAGAAAAGAGGAAACTATCTTCATGACCTGGCATCCAGCAAGGAGATATTTCTTAGAAATGACACCAAAAGCAAATCCATAAAAGAGAAAATTGATAAATTGAACTCAAATCTCTGCTCTGTCAAACACATCAAGAAGATGAAAAGGCAGGATACAGACTAGGAGAAAACATTCACAAATCACAAATTGAACTAAGGACTCATATCTAGAAATATAAAGGACTATCAAAACTCAAATTAAAAAAAATCAAAAAGTATGCAAAATGGGGAGTGGATGTGGCTCAAGCAGTTGAGTACCTGCCTCCCACATGGGAGGTCCCAGGCTCAGTTCCTGGTGCCTCCTGTAGAAGATAAACAATGAACAGAAAATGAGCAGACAAAGAGGAAAAACAAACAAGCAGGGAGCCAATGTGGCTCAAGCAGTTGAGCACCTGCCTCCCACATGGGAGGACCTAGGTTTGGTTCCCAGTGGCTCCTAAAGAAAAAACAGACAGACAACAAGCAAAAAGCAACCAGCAAATGACAAACAAAAACAACAAGCAAACAGGCAAGGGAGCCATCTCAGGGGTGGGGGGAAGTATGCAAAATATATGACTGTTTTTACAAAATATACATACAAATATACTAGAGAGAAGGAAAAAGAATAGCAGCTAAATATGGCAGGGGAAGCATAGAGAGACTGATAGGTGATGAGTTTTGGTTGTTTTGTTTATTATTATTATTGGAATACTGAAAGTGCTCTAAGAATAATTGAAGTGATGAATGCACAAATATGTGGTTACACCGTATACCATTGACTGTACACTTTGGATAGATTTATGCTTTATTAATATGTATCAATAAAATTGATTTGTTAAGAAAAAGAAGTATGCAAAAGCCCTGAACAGACACCGTACAGAGATGACGTAAGGAAGCCAGACAAGCACATGAAAGGCTCTTGAGCCTCGGCAGCCACGGTGAGGAGCCCAGCTCCTGGCGCAGACCTACGTGCGACCTTTCAGGCAATTCGGGGCTTTGCCAGGCGCTCCCCAGGCGCTGCGCAGACGCGCGGTGCCGCCCGGGCAGGCGCCGCGGTCAAGGGCTCAGGACCCCCTCTCCGGTCGGCTCTGTGCATATTTGCATTCCTGGCCGGGAGCCCCTTTCAGACGCCAGCTTACAGGCGAGCACCCCCAGGTGCTCCTGCTGAGACCTCGTGGGGACCGGGGGCGGACGGGGACAGGATGGGCTTTTTTCCACTCTGAATTCTCAATACTTTTCCGCCTCTAGCCCTTCCCTCTCTCCCGCCTCCCGGTTCCCAGCCATGGAACAGCAGAAGCCTCCTCTGGGGCCCCCTCAGAGTGAGATGGCCCCACATCCGTGCTGGTGCACCTGGCCCTCAGCTGGCAGCGCTCCAGGGGGTAGAGCAGGGAGGGAGCCGAGCCTCCTGCTCCGCCTGGGGCTGGGTCCCCGCCGGCCCGGCCACTCTGGCCCAGCAGCTCAGCACTCTCCAGCCAGCTCAGCCCTTGACAATTCGGGTTCTGCAGTGTGCACCAGTATACACCACTGAAATGGCTAAAAGAGAAGACAATAGCTGGTGCTATTTGGAGGATAGGAGGATTTGGAGGGACTGGAACTCTCACCCCTTGCTGTTGGAAATGGCCAGCAGCCCCACTCCTGGATATTTATCCTAGAGAAATGAAAACTTATGCCCACAAAACACAGCTATATTCATGACAGCCAAAACTGGGTGAGCAAACTGGTCCATCCAAACAATGGCATGTTACTCAGCAATAAAGAGCAACAGATGGTTTTCACATACAGCTTGGATGAATTGCAAGGATATGCTGAGTAAAAGAAATCAGTCTCAAAAGAGTCACATATACACGATTCCACTAACAGGACATTCTTGAAAAGACAGACTTCAGGGAGTCAGTGGTGGCCAGTGCTAGCGGCAGGGTAGGGCGTGACTACGGGGTTTGCGTTAGGGATGTTACGCATCCTCACCTTGGTGCTGTTGACGCGATTCCGTGCATGTGCTAAAAGTCATAGGCCCGTACACTAAAATGGAACTGAACAATTTTATTGTATGACAATTTGAAAAATTAATTTAAAATAAAAAGAAAATAAGACAAAGTTTTAGAAGGACAAGAGATTTTGAACACACTCCTCAAAGGAAGATATACAGAGGCCAAAAAGCACATGAAAAAGTGCTTGACCTCATTAGTCACCAGGAAATACACATCAGGCCCACAGTGAGATACCAGAATGGCTAACATTTGAGAGACTGACAACACCAAGTTTTGACTAGAACGTGTTGTGACTGGAAACATCACAATTTCTCATAAAGACAAGCACACACCTAGAGACTCAAAATATGACCTTTGTGATAGGTTCATATACCAGCTTGGCCAGATAATGGTGCCCAGTTGCTTGGTCAAGGAAGCACTGGCTAATTGTTACTGTGAAGACATTTCATGGACTTAAATCATCAGGAGGATGGTTTCATCTATGACTGATGACATTTACAATCAACTGAAGAGATTGCCTTCAGCAGTGAGAGGTGTCTCATCCAAACCGTTGAAGGCCTTAAAAAGAAAAGTGACGATTTCAAGTCAGAAGAGAGAATTTTCGTCTCTACTTTAGCAGCCAGCTTCTCCTGCGGAATTCATGGAAAACCTTCATTGGAATTCCCAGCTTGCGGCCTGCCCTATGGAATTGAACTCAGCATCCCCATGGTCACATGAGACAATTGTATAAAATCTAATAATAGTTACAGATATCCCCTGTTGGTTCTGTCTCCCTAGAGAACCCTGAGTAATACAACCTGTATTAGTCAGCCAAGGGGTGCTGATGCAAAGTACCAGAACTCTGTTGGCTTTTATAAAGGGTATTTACTGGGGTAAAAGCTTATAGTTAAAAACCCCTAAAGAGTCCAACTCAAGGTTACTTCCTTACCAAACTCTGTTGCCACGTGTTGAAGCAAGATGGCGGGCGACGTCTGCGAGGGTTCAGCCTTCCACTTCCTTCTTAAGGCTCCATAGTCCCAGCTTCTTCTGATATCAGCTGTAGACTGGCATAGGGCTCATTTCTCTGCCTGGGGCTCATTTCTTTCCGATCACAGCTGCTCTGTTCTCTTCACAAGGTCAGCTGTAAATTGTCAGACGAATGGCTCATCTCTTCCAGGAAGCCTCTGCTGTGTCTATGGAGCTGTCTCTCTTCCTCTGTGTATCTTCTCTATGTATCTACTTCTGTGTGAGAGTCTGTTTTATCGGCCCACCAAGGGGCCAGGGACTCAACCCTCCACACCCAAATGACGTGGTCAAATCAAAGCCCTAATCTTGACTTAATCAAGTAAATGTAAAGCCTTTGCATTTAAATCAATCAAAGGGCATCATGCCCAGAGGAACAGACCAGTTTACAAACCTAATCAATATCTCTTTTTGGAATTCATAAATAATATCTAACTGCCACACAACCTTAGTTGGCTACAACTTCCAGTACAATGTTGAATAACAGTGGTGACAGTGGGCATTTTTTTCTTGTTCCTGATCTTAGGGGGAAAGCTTTACTGTCTTTCACCATTGAGCATGATATTGAGTAGGTTTTTCATAAGTGCCCTTTATCATGTTGAGAAAGTTCCTTCCTATTCCTCCCTTTCTCAGTGTTTTTATCATGAAAGGACGTTGGATTTTGTCAAATGTTTTTTTCTGCATTGAGATGATCATATGTTTTTATCCCTTCCTTTTATTAATATGGTGAATTACATCGACTGATTTTCTTTTTTTGAACCATCCTTGCTTTCTGGTCGTGATGAATAATCCTTTAATATACTGTTGGATTCAGTTTGCCAGTATTTTTGTTGAGGATTTTTTAATCTATTTTCATATGGAATATTGGCCTGTAATTTTTTTTTTAATACTGTCTTTATCTGGCTTTTGTTTCAGGGTAATGACCTCATAGAATGAGTTGAAAAGTGTTCTCTCCCCTCCTATTTTTTGGAAGAATTTGAAAAGGACTAGTGTTAAATCTTCTTTAAATATTTAGTAGAATTCAGCATTGAAACCATCCAGCCCTGGACTTTTCTTTCTTGGGAAGTTTTTCAATCTCTTTGCTTGTTATAGATTTGTTGAGATTTTCTTTTTCTTCTTGTGTCAGACTGGGTGATTTGTATGTTTCTAAGAATTTGTCCATTTCTTCTAGGTTTTCTAATTTGTTGGCATATAATTGTTTATAGTTCCATTGCTGGTTTGAGTCTTTTGTGGTCCC
>JAQZBX010079483.1:0-13983 GCA_029593785.1 Cabassous unicinctus | reverse complement strand
TCAAAGCCAGTACTGAGAGGAAACATTAAACACCTACACAAACACGCACATATATATATTCTTTAAAGTAAAGAACATCAGGTCAAATGTGGCTTCCATCAGCTACAGGCCACAATAGGTATGCCATTTTCACATTACCATAAATACTTTACCATATCCTTTTTATGGCAAACATCATAGTTTATTGTTCTTGTCTGATTCTTGTCTGATTCTTGTGGTCAGTGGTAGCTTGAGGGCAGGATTTATCAAACTGTTAAATGCAAAATATGAAGAGATAATTCCGAAAGCAGCAAGAAAAAAGTTATTAATCACATACAAGAATGCTCAATAAGCCTAAGAAATGATTTCTCATCAGAAACCATGGAGGTAAGAAGGCAGTGGTATGACATATTTAAGATAATGAAAGGTAAAAACTGGCAGCCAGGAATTCTTTATCTAAAAAAAATGCCCTTCAATTATGAGGGGCAGCTCAAAATATTCAAAGTTAAACAGAAATAGAGAGTTTATAACCAAGAATAAAGTGTAAAATTTAAACCACAATGTAAACTATAGACCTTGGTTAGTAGCAATGCTTTAATACTGGTTCATTAATTGTAACAAATATGCCACACTAATGTAAGAGGCTATTAATAGGGGAAAATATGAGGGGTAGTGGTGTATATGGGAATCCCCTATGCTTACTATGTAAGTTTTCTGTTATATAAAACTTCTTTAAAACTAAAATTTATTATATGAAATAAAAGAAGAGAAAGTGCTAAAATCAAAATCCTAACTTCTCACCTAGATGAAATAGATAACAGCAAATTAATCCCAAAGAAATAAGAGTGAAAAAATTACACAGAATGGAGAACAAATAAATGAAATTGAGAATAAATAGGCAATATATAGACTCTACAAAATGAAAAGCTGCTTCTTTGAGAAGATAAATGGAACTTGACACACCCTTAGGTAGACTGACAGAGAAAAAAAGAGAGGAGATGAAAATAAATAAAATCAGAAAACTGGTATCATTATTACTGATCCCACAGAAATAAAAATAGATACTAAAGGATACTATGAACAACTGCATGCCAGCAAATTAGAAAAAATAGATAAAATGGACAAATTCCTAGAAACACAGAAAAAACCTGTGCTGACTCTATAAGAAATTGAATACCACAACAGAATGATTACCACTAAAGAAAGTCATCAAAAACCTCCCAACAGTGAAAAGCCCAAGAGCAGATGGCTGCAAAAATGAATTCTACCAATCATGCAGAGAAGAATTAATACTATTCCTGTTCAAACACTTGCAAAAAGTTGAAGTGTAGGGAACACTACCTAACTCATTCTATGAGGCAACATCACCCTAATACCAAAGACAGATAAAGATACTACAAGAAAAGAAAATCACTGACCAATTTCTCTAATAATTATAGATGCAAAAATACTCAACCAAGTACTTGGAAATCAAATTAAATGGCACATTAAAAGAATAAGCACCATTATCAAGTGGCGTATATCCCAGGTAAGCAAGTATATTTCAACAAAAGAAAATAAATTAATGTAATACACCACATAATAAATCAAAGGAAGAAAACTACATTTTCATCAGGATTGATTCAGAAAAAGCAATTGAAAAAATCCAGCATTATTTCTTGATAAAAAATCTTCTAAAGATAAGAATAGAAGGAAATTACCTCAAACTGATAAAAAAGGCATATATGAAAAACCTATAATTAACATTGTACTCAATGATGAAAGAATTCAAGCTTTACCTCTAAGATCAAGATCAAGACAAGGAGGCCAATTGTCCCTATTCTTATTCAGCATTGTGGTAGACATTCAGCGCAATTAGGCAAGTAAAAGAAATAAAAGCAACGAAATTGGAAAGGGAGAAGTAAAACTTTCATTAAGTGCAGAAAACATGATTCTACTTTCAGAAAGTCCTGAAAAATTTTACAACAAATATGCTAGTGCTAATAAACAAATTTGACAAAGTGGCAGGATATCAATATGAAAAAATCAGTAGTGTTTCTATACACTAGTAATGAAACTGTGGAGAGAACCAAGAACAAGGTCCATTACAACAGCAACTAAAAGAAACAAATATCTTGGAAAAAATCTAATCAAGGATGT
Organism: Cabassous unicinctus; assembly: GCA_029593785.1. Taxonomy (NCBI): domain Eukaryota; kingdom Metazoa; phylum Chordata; class Mammalia; order Cingulata; family Chlamyphoridae; genus Cabassous; species Cabassous unicinctus. The sequence goes on along the minus strand of JAQZBX010079483.1, from coordinate 11,865 downwards.
AAAGGATTTGTACACAGAAAATTTTAAAACATTACTAAGATATCTAAGGTAACCTAAATAAATGTAATGACATTCCGTGTTCATTGATTGGAAAGCAAAATAGCTTTAAAATGTCAATTCACAGATTCAGTGTAATTCCACTCAAAATTCCAACAGCACACTTTGCAGAAATGGAAAAGTCAATTATCAGATTTATTTGGAAGGGTAAGGGCTACAAAGAGCCAAAAACTTCTTAGAAGAGAAGAACAAAATTAGAGGACTCACACTTCCTGAACTGAAAGCATATTACAAAGCTACAGTGGTCAAACACATAGTATTGGAATGTGATAGACATATTTATCAATGGAATCAAATTGAGAGTTCAGATATAGACCCTCACATCTATGGTCAATTGATTTTTTGATGAGGCTGCTAAGTCTATCAACTAGCAAATAACAGCCTCTTTGACAAATGGTGCTGAGAGAATTGGATATCCAAAATAATGAAAGGGGAACCCTATCTCATACCTTATACTGACATTAACTCAAAATGGATCAAATGTTTAAATATATGAGCCAGGGCCATAAACTCTTATTTAGGGAAGCATCTTCATGAATGTGTAATTGGCAGTGATTTCATAGAAATTACATAGAAGCACAAGCAACAAATGAAAAAAAATAATAAATAGACCTCAAAATTGAAGACTTTCGTGCTTCAAAGGACTTTTTCATGGAGGTAAAAAAGCAGCTGACTCAAAGGGAGAAAATATTTGGAAACCAAAATTCTGATAAATGTTTTATATCCAGAAAGAATTAGAAAATCACATGATTGAGCAACAACATAAATGACAATAGCCCAATTTAAAAATGGACAAAAGCAGTAAACAAATCCTCAATCAGGGGTGCTTCTGAGGTCTCTAGAGACATATGGACATAATAGGCAAGGCAAACAACCCCATGATATTAACACCTAATCAGTGGGTTTTACCTTGGAATAATTATAACCTATGTTCCCAATGTAACAGAGTTAGACTAATTTATAATTTCCCTACACATGATTCTTCTGCTTCTTTTATTTGACCCTATAACTAACACTATACCCATTAAATATATGTACTAGAGTCTTATATCTTTGATTTGTTTCTATGTTGGTTGAACCCTGAATGTCAGCAAAGTTGGAGCCAACACCATGCTCCAGTTCATTGGACTTGCACAGAACAACTAACAAAATGATGAGGTTGGACAACCCCCATCCCAAAAGACAAAGAGTATATACAACTACAAGCAAAATATTCCTTACATCTGCCCCATAAAATCCAAGGCCCCTCTCAATCTGAAGCAGAGTAGGCATTACCATTCCCAAATTATAATAATTGTAGAATGAACAAATAAAAGGGGGAGCAACAACTATGGATCAAAGCAGACTTATTAATATTCTAATAATGGAAGAACTTTTTACATTGATATAAAGGCAGTGGTCACCAGTGGTGCTGAGAGGAGGGAAAGGGAAGAATTATTTTAACATGGGACATTTTTGGGATAATCAGATTGTTTTGCATGATATGGCAATGATGGACACCGGCCATTATACATTTTGTCAACTCCTATAAAATTGTGCAGTGCAAAGTGTAAACTGTAGACCATGGTTAGCAGCAAAATTTTAATATTTGTTCATCAATTGTAACAAATGTACCACACACATGTAAGATGTTATTAGTAGGGGAAAATGTGAGAAGAAGAGGGTGTGGGGTATAGGAAAATCCACTATACTTTGATGTAAATTTTCTTTAATATTAATTTTCTTTTAAAATAAAGTAAAAAAGGAATAACTAAAATAATGGACAAAAGACTTGAATAGACATTTTTCCAAAGAGAAAATACAAATGGCTAAAAAGCACATGAAAAGATGTTCAACATCACTAGCTATTTGGGAGGTGAAATTCAAAACCACAATGAGATATCATTCCACACCTGCTAAAATGGTCACTGCTTAAAAAAAGTCAGAAAACCACAAGAGCTGGGGAGGATGTAGAGAAAGAACAGTTATTCACTGCTGGTGGCAATTTAAAATGGTGCAGCCACTCTGGAAGACAGTTTGGCAGTTCCTCAGGATTTAAATATAGAATTGACATATGTCTTTACCATTCCAGTATGAGATATATACACAAAAGAAATGAAAGCAGGGGTGCAGACATATGCACACTGATGTTCATAGAGGCATAGTTCACGACTGTTAAAAGATGGAAGCAACTCAAGTGTCCACCTATTTGTACTGATTAACAGTACAAATATAAAAATATTCTTTCATGAATTATAGCAAATGTACAATACAATTACAAGATGTTAATAATAGAAATATATAGAAAAATGCACCTAATGCAAGCCATGAACTATCATGAGTGGTAATGTTTTGATATTCTTTCATCAATTGTAACAAACTTTCCACACTAATACAAAGAAAGCATCAAAAATAGGGGATTATATGAGGATGTTGTATTTTTTGTGTGACTTTTCTGTAAACCTTCACCTTTTCTAATTAATAAAAATTAAATTACAATATATCAGTCAGGTGTTAATGTTAAAATCACGGTGATAATTTATGTTGATAACATATATCCTTATATGATAAGATGAGAACTTAGCTCTACAGTCATGCTCAAAGGCATAACTCCAGTCTAATCATAGACTACAGTTTACTTTATAGTTTACACTTTATCCCCACAATTTTATAGGTTTTGACAAAATGTATAATGGCCTGTATCTATCATTGCATGTTAGTAATGTATTATTAATGGTTCCTGTGTTGTGGGCAAAGAATTTAATGGTTCCTTTGTCATGGCCCAAGTACTATACTAATGTTAGATGTTAACTATAGGGGAACCTGGGTGTGGGAATATGAGAACTCTGTAGTAGCTTCACAAATTTTCTGCAAATATAAAAAGATTCTAAAATAAAATGTTTATTAAAAATACAGACAATAACAGTCTTGGAGAGGATGTGGAGAAATAGGAACACTTATTCACTGCTGGTGGAAATGTATAATGGTGCATTGCTGTGGAAGTCAGTTTAGTGGTTCCTCAGGAAGCTAAGTATAGATTTGCTGAATGAGCCAGCAACCCCACTACTAGGTATATACTCACAAGAATTGATAGCAGGGATGTAAATAGACATTTACACACCGATGTTCATAGTGGCATTATTCACAATTGTCAAAAGATAGAAGCAACTCAAGTGTCCATTAACTGATGAATGGATAAACAATACATGGTTTATACATATGATGAAATATTATTCAGCTGCAAAAGAAATGCAGTCCTTATGCATAAGACAACCTGTTTGAACCTTGAGGACATAATGTTGAGTGAAATGAGCCACATACAAAAGGACAATTATTGTATGATCTCACTAATATGAGCTAATTAAAATGTGCAAACTCATGGAATTAATCTCTTGAATACCAATTAGCAGGATATAGAATGAAGGTAGAGAATGGGGAGCTGCGCCTTAATTTGTGCCAAATTTTAAATACCCTTGATTTTAAATGTTTGGAAATGGATAGAGGTGATGTTAGCTCATTATTATGAGTGTAATGAATAGCACTGAATTGTGGTTGTAATTGTGGTTGAAAATGGAAGTATAGGGTCATGTATGTCACCAGATTGAAAGCTAGATGATGAAACACAAGACTGTATAATTTAGTGAACACTATTTTTGATGATGAATGTGGTTAATAGTATCAATATAAGAATATTCTTTCATGAATTATAACAAATGTACATCACTACTATGAGGTGCTGATTATAGGGTGGTATATGGAAAAAAATACACCTAATGCAAACTATGAACTACAGTTAATAATATTTTAATATTCTTTGATCAATTGTAACAAAGGGACCACACAAATGCCAAGTGTCAACAATAAGGAGGTGGTAATAAGGGCATGGTATTTTTCTTTTTGGTGTATCATAAGTGTTCTAAAATTGATTATGGTGATGAATGCACAAATCTATGATTATACTGAAAGCCACTGATTAGGCACTTTGGGTGGATTGTATGATATGTGAATAAAACTGTTTTTAAAAAAGAATACAGGGATTATTACCAAGCACCAACTAGGATGCATGTGGAAAAAAACCTAAACCAAAAGGGGAAATATTAAATACAAATGAGTTTTTCTAAGAGATTTCAAGATGAGTTGGAAGGTCATGCCAAAAGTTATGTTTATGCACATCCTGGAGGATCTCACTGACTGCCATGGTAGACAGTGCCTTTAGTAGGGGTGTGCCTGTGGGCTGTAGAGACATCTAAATACTATTGGCAGTGCAGACAATGCCAGGAAATCAGCACCCCGTCAGTGGGCCTTACCTTGGAATATATGATAACCTATCTCTCCTATGTATCAGAGTTAGAATCACTTAGAATTTTCCCACACATGGTTCAAATAAAAGATTTGAACCTACAATCAGCACTTTGCCTGTTAAATATATGTCCCAGAGACTTCAGTTTTCAGTCTGTTCTTATGCCAGTTGAGCTCTGAATCTCAGCAGAGCTGTAGCCAACACCTACTTTCCAGTCCATCGGACTCACCAGGTCAACTAACAAAAGGATGATGAACAGCACTGATACCAAAAAACAGAAAGTGTTTACAACTGTAAGCAAGACAGTTCCATACATCTGCCCCATGGGATCTAAGCCCCCTCTCAACTGAAAGGAGAGTGGGCATCATCATCTCAAAATTCTCAAGATTGGAGAATGAACAAACATACGGGTGGAATGCAATTATGGACAAAAGTAGACTTATTATTATTGTGGTAATGGAAGAACTTGCAACAATGATATAAAAGCAGTAGTCACCAGAGGTTCTGAGGGGAGGGAGAGAGAAGAATAGATGAGACATGAGGCATTTTTGGTTCATTGGAATTGTTCTGCATGATATTGCAATGATAAATGAACATCATTATACATTTTATAAAAACCTATAAAATTTGATGGTGAAAAGTGTAAACCATAATATAAACTATACTAAATGGTTAGTAGCAATGCTTTGAGATTTGTTCATCAATTGTAACAAATGTACCACAATAATGAAAGTTGTTAGTGGGGGAAAGTGTAGGAGAGGGAAGGGTTTCAGTATTAGGGAGTGCCCTATATTTTCAATGTAACATTTATGTAATCTAAAGCTTCCTTAAAAATAAAGAAAAAATATTTCAATCTCTCTCTCTCTCTCTCTCTTTATATACACACACACTAAAAAAATGAATATATTAAGACTTGATTTAGATTCCTTGTCAAGGGATGAAAAAAAGTAAGAAAAACATATAGATAAATGGTTTCCTCTCCAGAGAGAAATAGTGCATCACAATGGGAATTTTTTTATTGAAGGGTATGATTGCTTGGGAGAATGAATGCTAGAACAAGATGGAAAACTGAAAATAAATCCCCCAAGCCTATCTATTCCATCTCCATAAAGCTCAGCATCACCCCTCCTTCCAATGATACTGAGGGGAGGTTCAGTGATACAAAGAATTAGAGGATGTAGCTCAAATTAAAACTCTTTTATGTGGAAACATTCATTTGTAAACTGATAAATACTTGATATGTACAAGGAATTTTACATGGGCTAACCTTCCCTTTCTCATCTATACAAAGACATATACTACCTCCCTCATTTAGTTATTACAATTACTATGCATTTGATGCAAAAACTGGGTATTGTTCCCTACCACAGATGTTATCCTGAATCTGCTGGTTAACTAAAAGATTAATGGCTACTATGACCAAGAAAGCGGCAATGAAAATGAAAAACAAAACCGAGTACTCTCTGAAAAGAGAAATTTTACTGAACACTTACTAAAGAGTCTCTCTCTCTCTCTCTCTCTCTCTCTCTCTCTCTCTCTCTCTCTCTCTCTCATCTATCTATTCATCATATATATTAATAGGATTAATGGGATGATACTGGAATTGATAAAGGTCTGAAGGTCTGAACTGGAAATCAGAATGATAAAAGTGTGCAATGTTAGACACATTCCTTGGGAGCACCAAACCAGAGTTTGGTTGACTTATAACAATACCTTGTCCCAGACAGTGCAATAAGTTAGTTTAGAAAGTAGTATTTTAAATCACATTCCCTCTGCTTCACAGCTCATGCTCTTCTTCTATCCTTTCTCAATTTTTTATTTTTGAAACATATATACAATTCAAAATTTATCCCTTGTAACCTTTTTCATTTGTATTATTCAGTGCTAATAATTACATTCACAATATTGAGATACCATCAGCACCATCCATTATCAAACATTTTTATGTCATCCCAAAAGAAACACTGCACTCTTTAAGCAATAACTTCCCATTCCCACCTCCCCAGATCCAGGTATCTGTAATCTACTTTCCGAATCTATGAATATGCTTATTCTAGGTATTTCATATAAATGGTTTCATGGGATGTTAGTTTTCATTTGCTTGGCTTAATTTACTCAACAACACTTTTTACTGGGTCATTCATGTTTTAGCAGGTGTCAGATATTCATTCAGTTTTAGAGTTTTAGAGTTTAGAGTTTAGAGTTTTAGAGTTCCAGTGTTTTTCTGTAGCACATTTCCTTCATCCATTCATCTGTAGTTGTACACTTTGGTTGCTTCCACTTCTTTGCTATTGTGAATAATGTTATGAACATTCATGTACAAATATCATTTTTAATCTCTGCTTTAAATTCTTTTGGGTATATACCTAGAAATGGGATTGACTGGTCTTAAGGTAATTCATTGGTCAACTCTGAGAAATTGCCAAACTTATTTACATATTGGTTGCATCATTTTAGACTCAACCAATAATATAACAAGTTTCAATTTTCTCTGCATCCTCAAAACACTTATTTTTCATCTTTTAAAATAATAACCATCATAGAGTTTGAGATGTGGTATCACATTGTGATTTTTATTTGCATATCCCTGATGAACAATGATGTTTAACATCTTTTCATGTTCTTACTGGTAATTTCTATATCTTCTTTGGGGAAAAAAATCGATTCATGTCTTTTCCTCTTGTTTTAATTGGGTTATTTGTCTTTCTGTTGTTCAATTGTAGCACTTCTTTATATATTCGGGATAATGAGCTCTTTTCAGATGTATGTTTAGCAATATTTTCTCCCATTCCCTATGTTGTCTTATTCCTTTCTTGATAAAGTTCTGTGGAATACAAAGGTAGGTTTTTTTTTTTAAAGCATTTATGAAATCCATTTTATCTATTTTTATTTTGTTGCTTGGGCTATTTGTCCCCTAGCTAAAAAATCACTACCAAATTCAAGTTTGTGAAAGGTGTTCCTTATATTCTATTCAATGTATTTTGTGTATTAAGATATAAATCTAAGCCCTTCTTTCAGTTTTTGTTAATTTTTGTATTTATTTTGATGGAGAGTTACAATTGTATTTTTTGAGTGTAGAAATCCTGTTATGACAGCACAATTTTTTTTTTTTTTGGAAAAAAATTTCTTTTCCCATTGAATAATATTGGTGTGCTTGTAAAACTCCCACTGGCATTAGATGTATGGGGTTATTCATAACTCTACTTTCTACTCCATTGCCCTATACGGCTAATCTTATGCCAATACCACGGTATTTTGAATATTGTCTTCAGAAACTTTGAAATCAAGAAGTGTCAGTCCTCCAATTTTGTTCCTTTTATAATGATTTTTTTTTTGCCATCCATTGCCACTTGCAGTTCCAAATGTGTTTGAGGAACAGCTTTTCCATTTTTCCACTATTAGAATTTTAATAAAATTTTTATTGAATTTTTAGATTACTTTGAGTAGTATTGATACTTTAACAAGTCTTAGTATGCATTAACACAGGATGGATTTCCAATTATTTAGTTCTTTAATTTGTTCCAGAAAAATGTGAAATTTTCAATGTCCAAGACTTCACCTCCTTTAAATTCATTCATATCAATTTTGTTAAATACTATGGTAAACGGAATTGATTTCTACATTTTCTTTTCAGATTGCTTATTTCTGATTTATAGAAACACTGGGTTTTTTTGTATTGTTCTTGGTCTCTGCAACTTTACTGAAATTGTTTATTATCTGTAGTGAATTTCTTGGGGATTCTTTGGAATTTTCTACATATTGGATCATGTCATCTGCAAATAGAGAAAGTTATCTGTGGCAGCTTGATATTATTTATGAATTCCATAAAAAAGATATTTATTATGTTTGTAAACTGGTCTGTTCCCCTGGGCAAGATTTCCTTTGATTGATTTAAATTCAAAAGCTTTATGTTTGCTTGATTAAATAAAAATTAAGGCTTTGAATCAACCATGTCATTAGAACATGCAGGGTTGAGTCCCTGCTGCCTTGCTGAGCTATATAAATGAATACTTAATCAAGAAGGCAGAAGAGAAAATACACAAAGGAATAGAGAATGCTCCACAGGCAAAGAAGAGGAATTAACTTTGATCCTGCAGCCCCAGGAAGAAAGATGAGCCATTTGCATGATAGTCTCCTGCTGACCTTGTGAAGAGACAAGAGCTGCTGGGCTGGGAAAGGATTGAGGCCTCCACCCTACATCTGAGATCTGATGTAGCTGGGCCCATGGAGCCTTAAGAGGAAGAGGAAGACTGAACCCTCACAGACATCACCTGCCATCTTGCTTCAACATGTGGCAACAGACATTTGTTGAGGAAGTACCTCTTATGGTACCTTGAGTTGGACACTCTAGGGCCTTGTAAAAGTAAGATTCTACCCCAAATAAATACATTTTATCAGAGCCAACAGATTTCTGGTACATGCAAACAGCACCTATTTGGCTGACTAATACATTATTCTTCTTCCTTTTAAATTTCTATGCCTATTATTTCTTTTTATTGCCTTACTTCTGTGGCTAGAACTTCCAGTACAATGCTGAATAGCAATGGTGAAAGCAGACATCCTTGTCTTGTTATGGATTTTAGAAACTTATGAGGAACGTTTTCAATATTTCACCAGTGAGTATTATCATTACTGTGGATTTTTCATGTATTCCCTTTATCGTGTTTAAGAATTTCCTTTATATTCTTAGTTTTCTATGTGTTTCTCATCATGACAATGTTTTGAGTTTTGTCAATTAATTTTTTCTGTATCAATTGAGATGATTGTATATTTTTCCTTCAGTCTATTATTGTGGTAAATACTCTGATTGATATTTTTAAAAGATTTATTTACTTTACTTTTCTTTGTTTCTCCACCCCCCTCCTCCAGATGGTTCTCTGGTCTGTCTGCTTACTGTTTGTTCACCTTCTTCAGGAGGCAACGGGAACCAAACCCTAGACCTCCTACGTGAGAGGGGAGCACCCAACGGCACGAGCCACATCCTCTCCCCAAGCACTGTGGCATCTGCTGGCTTGTGGCATCTGCTCATTGTGGCAGGGTCAGCTTCTAGCTCATTGCAGCAGGAGCAGCATCTGCTCTTCTTCTTTTAGGTGGCACTGGGACACGAACCTGTGACCTCCCATGTAGTAGGTGGGCACCCAACTTGTTGAGCCATATCTGCTTCACTTTTTGGAGGAGGAACCTTTTAATTTTTATACACATGACAATATTTTACACCAAGAATAGTCAGCTAAAGAGTACAAATTTACATTCATGAAGAATGTTAAAAAATTTTCAACTAAAAAAACCCACTTGATTTTTATTATGGTAAACTACAATTGCATCCCTGAGATAAATCACACTTGGTAATATGCCTTACTGAAATGTACAATTGAAAGTTATCTCTTTAAAAATGTTGTTGGATTTGTTTTTTCTATGTTCCATTCATAATTGTTGCATTCATATGCATCAGGGATTTTATTCTGTAATTTTCTTTTCTTGTGATATCATTATCTTATCTTACTTTGCAGTCAAGATAATGATGTCCTCATGAAATGAGTTGTGAAGTGCCCCCACCTATTCTAAATTTTTGTAAGAGTTTGAGAAAGGTAGATATTAATTTTTCTTTAAATGTTTTCTTTTAAACTCACCAATGAAGCTGCTTGGTCTTGTACTTTTCCATGCTTAAAAGTTATTAATTATTGATTCAATCTCTCAATTGGTATTTATTTTCAAACTTTCTATTTCTTCTTGAAGCAGTATAATTTATTTGTGTGTCTCCAGGAATTTGTTCCTTTCATGTAATTTATCTAATTTTTAAAAATCAGTAGTTCATAGTATTCAATTATACTTATTTTTATTCTTCAAAGTGTATAGTTTATCCCCTGCTTTCTACTCTGTAATTTGTTATTTATAATTCCTCTTTTTCTACTTTGTAAGTCTAGATAAAGTTTCATCAGAGTTATGTTCTCAAAGAACCAACATTTGGATTTCTTTATGCTCTATTTTCTTCTATTCTATTTTTATTAATCATGATGTAATATTTATTATTCAGATGCTTGTGCTTCCTTTGGGTTTAATTAGTTCTTCAACTTTGAAATCATAAAGGGGTAAACATAGATTATTGATTTGAAATTTTTTATTTCTTAATGTAGACTTTTACTGTTTCAGATTTCCCTCTAAGCACTGACTTAACTGCATTCCAGACATTTTGCTATGTTTAATTTTTGTTTCCACTACTATCTAAGATTTGATAATTTAACTTATGATTCCTTATTGATATTTCTGTAGGTTGAGTGTTCTGATTAATTTCCACAGTTGTGATTTTAAACTTTCATTCTGATATTTATTTATACTGTCATTCCTTTATTGCAGAGAAGATACTTAATATGTTTCATGTAATTTCCTTTTTTAAAATTTAGTAAGAATTGTTTTAGAGTGTAATATAAGGATTATCTTGGAAATTGTCCCATATGTATGCATAGGTAATTTCCTAATGTTGGATGGAGTATTCCTTATACATCTGCTAGGTCTAGATGATTTATAATGTGGTTCAGTCCTCTTATAAGTTATTGGTCTTCTATCTAGATCTTTTATGCACTATTAAAAGTGATGTATTGTAATCTCCAACTATTAATGTAAGATTGTCTATTTCTGCTTTCATGTATGTCAATGTTTACTTCATATATTTTGTGATTCCGTTGGTTGATGCTCTATGTCTATAGTTGTTATATATTTTGATAAATTTACACTTATCAATATATTATATCCTTACTTGTCTCTTGTTACAGCTTCTTTAAACAAACCAATTTTATTGATACATATTATTAAAGCATACAATTCATCCAAAGTGTACAACCAATGATATTTGATATAATCACATAGGTGTGCATTCATTGCTTCAATCATTATTAGAGAATTTTATTATTTCAATAATAATAATAAACAACAAACAACAAATAAAAACTCACCACCTCTGAATCTCTCTATGCTTCCCTGCATACATGGTAGCTATTCTGTTTCTATCTCTCTAATTTATTTGTATTTATATTTTGTAAAAATCAGTCTTAGATATGCAATAGCACCCATGTTCATATTTTACATGAGGTTTAATTATGTTATACAGTCCCATGCTACAGTTTTTAGTTTTGCTTCTAGTAATATATATGACCTTAGACATTCTCTTTCAACCACTATCACACCCATATAATAGCTCTGTTAGTTACAAACACTATAATGTGCTTCCACCATTTCTATTCATTTCCAAAGATTTATAAACAACATTTTGACCAATTCTTCACAGGTTAATCCTAAGCTTTCCATTCTCTATCCTCATTTTATAATCTGGTGACCCATATTCAATTTAACTCCATAAAATTACACAATGTATTTAGTTCATAGTAGGGCAATCATACAGTATTTGTCCTGTAACTGGTTTGCTTCACTCAACATAATGTCTTCCATGTTCATCCATGTCTCTTATGCTTTACTACATCATTTTTTCTTAGAGCTGCATAATATTCCATCGTGTGAATACAGCACAGTTTGTT
>JAQZBX010079482.1:0-13978 GCA_029593785.1 Cabassous unicinctus | reverse complement strand
TTGTAGTTTACACTTTCTCCTCCACAATTTTGTAGGTTATGGCAAGATATGTAATGTCTTGTATGTGTCATTGTAATGTCATTCAGGATAATTCCCAAGTCCTGAAATGTCCCCATATTATACCTGTTTTTCCCTCTCCCTGCCCTCAGAACTTCCAGTGGCCACTGCCTCCACATCAATGATATAATTTCTTCCGTTGCTAGAATCACAGTAAGTCTGTAGTAGAATACTAGTAAGTCTACTTTAGTCCATTGTACATTCCCGAATCCTGAGGAATCTGGGATGGTGATGCCTACTCCACCTCTAATTGAGGGAAGACTTCGATCCCATGCGGCTGATGGATCAGACTTTCTCACTTGCAGTTATAGCCTCTCTCAGTTCTTTGGGATGGTCATTCTCCATCATCATCTCCTTGTTAATTGTCCTGGGTGAGTCCAATGAAATGGAGTGTAGGTGTTGCAACTCTGTTGAGATTCAGAGCCCAGCTGGCACATGGACAGCCCAAAGATTTTAGTCTCTTGGATGTACACCTATCCACCCTAGTACTAATTATAGGTTCAAATAGATGGGTCAGAAAAGCCATGTTTAGGGAAACACAACTGAGTCTATTTCTGTCACACAGGGGAGCATAAATTCCAAAGTAGGGCCCTCTGGCAAGGCATAAACCATAATGTAAAGGTTTTCTTCTTTATCTTTCCAGTGTCCTCCTAGATGACTCAGAGCACCTTCCCATTCTATATATATCCAAAGCACCTCCTTTAGATAGGTACCTGCCTTCTCTCTGCTTTTTTTGTGAAATGGTCAGTGTCTGCATGTCTACTGCATCGCCATTTTCTGGGAATTCCTCAGTCAGTTTTCTCTCCAAACACAACTGACATCCTGTATTTCTTCTGGGCTTTCCAGAGTCATGGTCACAAACCTCTTATCAGAAGTGATCAAAGATCATGTTTCAAAATTCAATGCACCAGAGATGTGGGCTAATACTGCAGCCAGTGCACCCACTGCCCCTTTCTCTTCTATCAGTCGCTGAGCTGATGGATGGGAAAAATCAAGAGCAACATAAGAAATGGAAACCAGAGACCTGATGGTGTCCATGCTTTTGGATTTAACCAAATCCATTGTAGAAGGAATACCTACACATTTAAAAGTAATTCCTTCTTTTTGTTCCACATACCTTAATTGACCTCTTTCTCTTGGTTGATAAAAACATATGCAAATCCCTGTCCAGCCAGCTCTAGCTGTATGTCCAAGAGTGGTGAAGATAGGACTCAACATCCTGTGAAGAAGAACTTTGAATCATTAGGTCAACCTCAGGAATGTCCAAACCACAGGCAGCAAAACTGGTTGCCACCAAAACTTTAAAGCTACCTTCTCTGAAGACTTTCTGTATAATTTCTCTTTGTAACTGTGCAGTGTCCCCACGTAAACAATGGGGATTCACTTTTATGTGTGGATTCATTGTCATGTCAGTCACGTTCTTCTTGGTCACACAAAAAATAATAGGCCTCCTTTCAGTCCCACTGTTAACTTGAAGGACATCGCCAATAACTGCTGGCCTCTGAGACCAGTGCATTGGATGACCAAATGTTCCACAGTAGTTGCAGCCTTTTGAGTCATTTTTCCAACAAGGTCAATCTGCTCATATCTGGATTTCATGTGTTTTTTGCAACTTTGTATACACACCGTGGACAACTTGTAGAAAAAAGTAAAGTCTGAAGATTGTCTTCAGAATCAGTTTTGTAGGATTTGTGGATAATATCTTCAACTTGTTCAGCAAAACCTAAATCTACCATTTGGTCTGCTTCATCAAGCACAGCATAGCACAGTTTAGAAAGATCCAATTGGCCACTCTGCAGATGATCTTTGATACGACCAGTGGTCTCAAGCATAATACCTAATACCATTTTGAATATGATTAATCTGGCTTTGATATGATGTTCCACCATAAAAACAAGCCACCCTGAGTTTCCTAGGTATATCTTTGAAGTCTTTGGCCACTTGGTTTGCCAGTTCCCTTGTTGGAGCCAAAACAAGTACTTTTGGTGAACAGCTTTTTTAAAATTGTCTCTTGATTTCTTTGGAGTTTTTCAGTCAAGGGGATGGCAAAAGAGAATATCTTTCCTGTCCCTGTCTGTGCTTGAGCAATTAAATCTTTTCCTTCATATACAGGATCAAATGTCTTAACTTGAATAGAAAACTGATATGTCACCCCTTGACCTTTCAGAAGTTTTATACTCTCTTCAGAAGAAGGAAAATTGGAGAAGGCACCTTCTTTCTATTCATGTGTTAGGGTCTCCTCTAGTTTGTTACCACTTGATTTATGGGTGGAACTACCTAAGGATGACACTTGCTTTGATTTTTTTTTTCCAAATCCATCAATATCTCCATTTATCAGATCTTTTCTTTATGACTTATGAGATTAAAGAATTCATTTGAAAGTCTAATAAATCCTTCTTCAGTGTCACCATTTAACTTCTCTTTCATTTTAGCTTTTTCAGACTTAGGAACATCCAGGTCATCTATAACACCATTTTCTTTTGTTCTGATTTCTCATCTGAGTCATAATGGTGCCTTTCTTCCATCACTCTAGTAGTGTGTAATGTGTTTTCAGTTTATCTTGTTTGAATCTTCATAAATATCCTAATAAGGGAAGTACGTGTCCATAATCCCTTATCTGAAATTCCGATATCCAAAAGCTCTTTGTCATTTTGCAGATGAGGATACAGATGTTCTTAGAAGATAAGTAACTTTCCAAAGACTTACATGTGAGATTTTAAAAATTTTAGAGTGCTTTCACATATAGTTTTCTCATTCATAAAATAGGAATTGCTAAGTAAAAAAGAATAAACAAAAAAAAAAGAAAAGAAAAAAAATTTTTTTTAATTTAAAAAATAGGAATTGCTTTCTCCTCTCCTTCCTCTGGCTCTTGGACTCCTCCAAAGGTGCTGCTAGCTCCATAATGTCCCCCCAGAGGAGTTTTCCCAGGCACCACTCTCTGCCAACACTGCTGCCTCCTTTTGGGCACGGTGACCACAACCAGCTACAGGCAGCAAGAGTGTGAAAGGAAGCAGGAGTAAGGTGGCCACCTGGCCAGGGCCGTGCAGCCATAAACTTATAGCTTTTGAATCTCTGAGAGTCCTTCCCCTATTTTTCTTGGAACACAATTCATATTTCTGTTGATTGGCTTGTGGGTTGTCCCAGGTCATGGTTCAAAAGTGGCAGATCTGATTATTTCTTCCCTTATGATGAATTTGTAGATTTACTTGAAATTGGATATTGTAGATTTCATTATGAATTCTAGAGGGCAGATTATATAAACAACATGAATGGGTGTAAGATGGTATCTCATTGTAGTTTTGATTTGCATTTCCCTATTAGCTATTGATGTTAAACATCTTTTCATGTGCTTTTTACTCATTTATATTTCTTCCTTGGAGAAGTGTCTTTTCAGGTCACTTGCCCATTTTTTAAATGGGTTGTTTGTCTTTTTTTGTTCGAGGTATAGGATTTCTTTATATATGCAGGATATTAGGCTCCTGTCAGATATATGTTGCCAAATATTTTCTCCCATTGGGTAGGCTGCCTTTTTACTTTCTTGATAACGTCCTTTGAAGTACAAAAGTGTTTGATTTTGAGGAGATCCCATTTATCTATTTTTTCTTTTGCTGCTCATGTTTTGGGTGTGAAGTTCATGAATCCATTTCCTATTACAAGGTCCTGTAGATGCTTCCCTGCATTATCTTCCAAGGTCTTTATGGTCTTGGCTCTTATGTTTAGATCTTTGATCCATCTTGACTTGATTTTTGTATAAGATGTGAGATGGTGTTCCTCTCTCATTCTTTTGGATATGGATGTCCAGTTCTCCAAGCACCATTTGTTGAAGATGCCATTCTCTCCCAGCTGAGTGGGTTTGGTGGCCTTGTCAAAGACCAGTTGACTGTATATGTGATGGTCCATATTAGAACTCTCAATTTGGTTCCATTGGTCAGTATGTCTATCCTTGTGCCAATACCATGCAGTTCTGACCACTGTAGCTTTGTAGTATGATTTAAAGTCAGGTGGTGTGATCCCTCCGATTTCATTTTTCTTTTTGAATATATCTTTGTGCACTTTCAGATAAATTTCATAGTTAGTTTTTCCAATTCAGTGAAAAATGCTGTGGTGATTTTTATTGGGATTGCGTTAAATCTGTAGATCAGTTTCGGTAGGATAGTCAACTTAATGATGTTTATTCTTCCTATCCATGAACAAGGAATAATCTTCAATTTATTTAAGTCTTCTTTGATTTCCTTTAACAGCATTGTGTAGTTTTCTTCATATAAGTCTTTTACCACTTAAGTTAAATTTATTCCTAGGTATTTGATTCTTTTAGTTGCTATTGTAAATGGGATTTTTTTTCTTGATTTCCTCCTCAGATTGCTCATTATTAGTGTACAGAAATTCTACTGATTTTTGCACATTGATCTTATAACTTGCAAATTTACTGAACTTATTTATAAGCTCCAGAAGCTTTGCTGTAGATTTCTCAGTGCTTTCTATGTGTAGGATCATGTCATCTGCAAATAGTGAAATTTTTACTTCTTTCCAATTTGGATGCTGTTATATCTTTTTCTTGCCTAAGTGTTTGAGCAAGTACTTCTAACACAATGTTAAATAAAAGCTGTGAAAATGGGCATCATTTTCTTGCTCTAGATCTTACAGGGAAAGGTTTTACGGTTTCACCATAGAATATGATGTTAGCTATAGGTTTTCGATATATGCCCTTTATCATGTTGAGGAAGTTTCCTTCTAATCCTATCTTTTTTTGAAGTGTTTTTATCAGGAAGGGGTGCTGTAATTTGTCGAATGCTTTTTCTGCATCTCTAGAGATGATCATGTGATTTTTTTTCTTTTGATCTGTTTATGTGGTGTGTTATGTGGATTCATTTTCTTCTGTTGAACCCTCCTTGCATATCAGGGATGAAACTCACTTGCTGATGGTGTATAATTTATTTGACATGTTGTTGAATAAGTAAGTATTTTGTTGTGGATTTTAGCCATTTAGGTTCATTAGAGAAATTGGTCTATAGTTTTCCTTTCTCGTGGCTTCTTTGTTTGGCTTTGGTATTAGGGTGATGTTGGCATCATAGAATGAATTAGGCAATATTCCCTCCACTTCTATTTCTTGGAACAGTTTAAGGAACATTGGTGTTAGTTCTTTCCAGAATGTTTGATAGAATTCTCCTGTGAAGCCATCTGTTCCTGGGCTCTTCTTAGTTGCGAGGTTTTTGATGACTAATTCTATCTCATTACTTGTGATTGGTCTGTTGAGTTCATCAGTTTCTTCTTTTGTCAATGTAGGCTGCTTGTGTGTTTCTAGGAATTTGTCCATTTCCTCTAAATTATCCATCTTGTTGCCATACAATTTTTCAAATTATCCTCTTATGATACTCTCTATTTGTCTGGTGTCAGTGGTGATATTCCCTTCCTTATTTCTTATTTTATGTATTTGCATCTTCTCTCTTTTTTCTTCGTTAGTCTAGCTAAGGGTTTGTCAATTTTATTAATCTTCTCAAAAGAACCAGCCTTTGTTTTGTTTATTTTTTCTAGTGCTTTCTTATTTTCAGTTTCATTGAGCTCTGCTCATATCTTTGTTTTCTGCTTCCTTCTACCTCCTTTGGGGTTAGTTTGTTGTTCTTTTTTAATTCCTCTAGGTTTGCAATTAGGTCTTTGATTTCATCTCTTTCCTCTTTTAATATATGCATTTATGGTTAAGAATTTCCCTATCAGTACAACTTTTGCTGCATCCCATAGGTTTTCATACATTGTATTTTCATTTTCATTCATTTCAAGGTAGTTACCAATTTCTTTTGCTATTTCCTCCTTGACCCACTGTTTGTCTAAGATTGTGTTATTTAACTTCCATATATTTGTGCCTGATCTGGTTCTCTGCCCCTTACTGATTTCCCTCTTCATTCCATTGTGATCAAAGAAATTACTTTGTAAATTTTCCATCTTTATGAATTCTTTGAGAGTTCTTCTGTTGCCTGCCATGTGGTCTGTCCTGAAGAATGATCCATGTGCACTCGAGAATAATGTATATCCCACTGTATTTGGGTGTAATCTTCTGTATATGTCTATTAGGTTCAGATACTTTCATGTGTTATTCAAGGTCTTTATTTCTTTATTGATTCTCTGTTGTTATGTTTTGTCTAATGTTGATAATGGTGTATTAAAGTCACCCACTATAATTGTAGAGACATCTATTTCTCCACTTAGGTTTTCCATTGTTTGCCTCATGTATTTTGAGGTGCCTTGGTTAGGTGTGTAAATGTTTATGATTGTTCTTCCTTCTTAATAGATTTCACCTTTTATTAATATATATTGTCCTTCTTTGTGCCTTATAATAGTTGTGCATTTAAAGTCTATTTTGTCCAACATTAGTATAGCTACTCCTGTGCCTTTTTGGGTATTGTTTGCATGTAAAATTGTTTTCCATCCATTCACTTTTAGCCTTCTTGCATCCCTGGGTCTAAGGTGAGTTTCTTGTAGAGAGCATATAGATGGGCCATATTTCCTTATCCATTCTGCCAATCTGTGTCTCCTGATTGGAGAGATTAAACCCTTAACACTCAGTGTTAATACTGTCAAGGAATTACTTATAGCCTCATTTTCTTTAGGTTTATGTGTGCCATATGTTGTTTTTATTTCTCTTTTTATCTTTTTAGTTATTCTTACACACTCCTCCAACTCTCTCTCCCCTGTTTTTTCCTTTCAACCTACATAACTCTTTCTAGTATTTCTTGAAGGGCAGTTTTCCTACTGACAGACTCTCTTAATTTCTGTTTATCTGTGAATATTTTGAGCTCTTCCCTCATTTTTGAATGCCAGTTTTGCTGGATAGAGAATTCTTGGCTGACATTTTTTTCTTTTACCACCTTAACTATGTCATACCACTGCCTTCTTGCCTCCATGGTTTCAGATGAGAAATCAGCACTTAATCTAATTGAGTTTCCCTTGTATGTGATTGATCTCCTTTCTCGTGCTGCTTCCAGTGTTCTCTGTCTTGAACACTGGACAATTTGACAAGTATATGTCTTGGTGCAGGAATCCATCCTGCGAAGTCTTGCAGGGATCTGTCCAGCAGAGCCTGCGGTGGTGAAAAAAATTGCTCTGATAACTGAGGTTGAGAGAGACAAGGGTGAGAACAGCTAAAGGAAATATTCTCTGCTGTGGGAATGAAATGAAAACACTTTGAAGCTTAGTATTCTTTGGGGGAGGCTCTGCTTATTGGATCTCTTTCAATATATATACAGTCAGCTATATCAGGAAGCATGCCCAAGACATACTCTACGTGTAAAGGATCAGAAAGGTTTGGGTTGCGCAGGAGATAATGGAGAGATGGAAAGCCCCAACTAAGTAGCAGTGTAAAGTGAGAAAGTTTCTATTGTTCTCAGCAGGAACTGATAACAGCAGTTATTCTCCATGCAGCAAATTTCTGCTTGTGCAGTAAAACATGTCTCAAACTGTTACAAAGATATTTTAACCAAAGCATTCCCACATCTTGGGGTAGGCCTGTCAGGATGTATACTTTTTGGGGTGTGATTCACTTCCTGGACATGTAAATCCATGTCCCTGAATAGAGTTGGGAAATTTTCAGCTATTATTTCCCCCAACACTCTTTCTGCCCCCCTTTCCTTTCTCTTCTCCCTCTGGGATGCGTATAATGCATGTTTGTGCATTTGGTGTTGTCATTCAAGTCCCCAGTCCCTGCTGCTTTTTTTTCTATCTTTTTATCTATCTGTTCTACTATCTGTCTGATTTCAGATTTAATATCTTCCACATCTCTACTTCTTTCTTCTGCCTGTTCAAATCTGCTGTTATGTGCTTCCAGTGTATTTTTGATTTCTTGCATTGTGC
Source organism: Cabassous unicinctus (assembly GCA_029593785.1). Lineage (NCBI taxonomy): Eukaryota > Metazoa > Chordata > Mammalia > Cingulata > Chlamyphoridae > Cabassous > Cabassous unicinctus. Next base: position 6,079 of record JAQZBX010079482.1, on the reverse strand, counting down.
CATTCATTACCATCGTATGTTATCTTTTTATGTGTATTTACAATTTCCTCAGTATGTTCTCCCAATGTCTTCTTTTTATTTATTTATTTATTTATTTATTTATTTATTTATTTATATTTTAAAAGATGATTAAATTACATAAATGTTACACAAAAATTACAGCCTGCAATAGATATACACATCCTGGGGCTTTGCCCCTAAGCATGGACCGTAGTTCACATTGTAGACCAAACTCTCTCCCACACAGTTTTGCATGTTATATGCTGATGTAAAATGGCCTATATCTGTCATTGTAATGTCACTCAGGATAATTCCCATGTCCCGAAAAAGCCCCTGTGTTACAACTGCTTTTCACTCTCCCTGCCCCAAAAGCGTCCAGTGGCCACCGGCTCCACCTCAATATTGTAATTTCTTCCATTACTTGAATCACAATATGTCTACAACAGAATGCTTGTAAGTCCACTCTAGTCCATAGTTCTTCCCCCAATCCTGAGGAGTCTGGGTTGGTGATGTCCACTCCACCCCCAAGTGACAGGGGGCTTATATCCCATGGATAAGATGAATGGGATTATCCTGCCTACAGCTGCAGACTCTCTCCATTCCCTGAGATGGCTGTTGTCCATCATCATCCTCACCAGGTGACTTAGATGAGTCCATTGAGCTGTAGAGTAGGAGTTGCAGCTCCCCCGAGATTCCAGGCACAGCTGGCATATGGGCAGGCCAAAGGTTCCAGTCTCCGGAAGTACACCTACAAACTCCAGCATCACATATAGGTTTGAATAGAAGGGACTGATGGGCCATGTGCAGGGAGGACTTATTTGAGTCCAACTCTGTCACTCTAAGGAGCACAGATTCCAAAGTATAACCCACTGATAAGGCATCAATCTCTGGAGCGATACCCCCTTATGTAGGACCTGGGTGTTTCCAGAGTGCTCAGGAGCCCCTCTGTGTTGGGTGATATCCATTTTGATGTTCTATGAGATCCTACTGAGGTGTGCATAAGCGTTACCTCTGGGATGACCTCCCAACACTTTTTGAAGTCTCTTAACCATATGAACTCATTTGTCTTTACCTTTTCCCCCTTTTATTCAAGGTCTTTTTCCAGTCGTATTGCCAGTTGGCACTTGGTATTAATCCCTCGTTGCCAGCGAGGCTCATTCCTGGGAGTCATGTCCCACGCTGGAGGGAAGGTAATGCATTCGTATGCTGAGTTTGGCTTAAAGAGAGGCCACATTTGAGCAACAAGGAGGCTCTCAGGTGGCAACCCTTAGGGACCCCATAACAGTAGACTAAGTCTCAATTACAAGAGCAAAGAATCATAAGGCTAGTCATCAATAACAAGAACTCATTAGTGGACCATCCTCCTTTGCCAGACACCGCCCCTGCATTTGGGGGACTGTTGCTCCTCCCTTGGAGAATGTGGCAGAGCTCTCCAGGCTGGGAATTCAGTATTCTCTGATTTATTGAGTGATTCTCCACCCTCTGTGACCATGCCCCACCCCTTGATCATTTGAACAATTTTACATATCTTTCATGTATATTCAGGTGAACTTCCTCTCATGAAACCTCCAACCCAGAAACGCCCCACCGATGATCATCTCCTGCTCCCATTGTAACCCTTCTGTGATCTAAACCTTCCTTGAAGATGAAGCCCATATAATAGCTAAATACAATTAATGGGAAAATGAAATAATAATGATAAGTTTAAATGTAAGAGATAGAATCCATGGAAACTTAAAAAAAAAACACTAAAATAAAATTAAAGGATTGGAATATTCAAAAAATGGGAAAAAGTGAAAAAATTAGAAACAAAAATTAACCATTTTTCCTTTTATCACTGCATTATTGGGTATCCATTGTGTACCATGGCACCTTCCCCCTCTTACTCCCCAGTGTCTCCCAAATTTTCATTTAATTTTCAAAGAAGTTTTAGGTCACAGCAAAGTCACACACAGAATACTAGAGACTCTCATATACCAAACCTCCTCCCCCTTTCCCCACCCCATATTAAAACCTTTTTGTGTGTCGATGGTACCATTGTTATAACTGTTAAAAGAGATAGTGAAACATAGCTACTAAACATTGTCAATGGTATACAGTATACTTTACAATTTAGATGGTACAGTTTAATAGTTTTTGATGATATTTACTATGTCCTGTGTCCATCACTGTAAGGTAATGAAAAAGATTTACCCTGACCACTAAATACCCCCTGTTTGATCTTTTCTGTTCCTTCCTCCCCATCCCCCTGGGGCACATGACACCCCCATGTCTTGACTCATTGGATGACAAGATTCATAGTTACATGCAACAAGAGGTCTTGACACATTGATTGTCCTCCCCTATTAGGATCCACCCTTTCTCCTAAGAGACACCCACCTTTCTGTTTCTGGGTGAATCACTCCTCCCAAAGATGGGGGTCCATCTCCTTCCCACTCACCGTGTGGGTCTCCACTCCCCGACACAACACATTATAACAGGATGAACACCCACACACTCCCCAGAAGCCTACTCCAGATGTGCCCCGTCCTGATTGCCTCCACAACCTACATCCTAAACCTAAACACTACCTTGTCATATTGCAATAAGAGCATTCCCACTCCTGCAATTTCAACCTCATACCCACAAATCCCGTGTTCAGCCTGGTCCCTCTCCCAACCTTCTCCCCAGTATCCTGGGTATCGTAACCCACCCTTCCTAATCTACCCACCTGTCAACCCTGCACCACCAAACCCAGTGATATCACTACCAACCTGTCCTATCCTTCAATATGCAACTATGCTCCATCAGTTTACCATAGATTATGTCCATATGGGTGATGGCTCACAACCTTCTCTTCTCTCTATCTCTCGTTAACCTATCTTTCAGACAATGGTTCTCAGAGACTGCTCACTTTCTTCAATTCAAATCAGTGAGGTCATTAACTGTTCATCCTTCAACGCCTGGCTATTTTGCTTCACTCAACATAGGTCTTCAAGATTCATCCATGTAATTCCATGTGTTAGCACTTTATTTCTTCTTACAGCTGAGCAATATTCCATTGTATGTATGTACCACATTTAGTTTATCCATTCATCTGTTGATGGGCACCGGGGTTGATTCCAACTTTTGGCAATAGTGAACAATGCCGCTGTGAACATTGGTGTGCATATATCTGTTCGTGTCTTTGCTTTCAATACTTCTGGGTATATACCCAGCAGTGAAATCATTGGATCGTATAGAAAATTTATTTTTAGTTTTCTGAGGAACCACCAAACTGTCCTCCACGGTGGCTAGACCATTCCACAATCCCACCAGCAGTGAATGAGGGTTCCTTTTCCTCCACATCCTCTCCAACACTTATAGTCTGCTGTTTTTTTTAATAGCTGCCATTCTGATGGGTGTAAGATGGTATCTCATTATAGTTTTGATTTGCATTTCCCTGTTAGCTAGTAATGTTGAGCATCTTTTCATGTGCTTTTTACTCATTTGTATTTCTTCCTTGGAGAAGTTTCTTTTCAGGTCACTTGCCCATTTTTTAAATGGGTTGTTCGTCTTTTTATGTTCGAGGTATAGGATTTCTTTATATATTCAGGATATTAGGCTCCTGTCAGATATATGGTTGCCAAATATTTTCTCCCATTGGGTAGGCTGCCTTTTTACTTTCTTGATAACGTCCTTTGAGGTGTAAAAGTGTTTAATTTTGAGGTGATCCCATTTATCTATTTTTTTCTTTTTCTGCTCGTGCTTTGGCTGTGAAGTTCATGAAACCATTTCCTATTACAAGGTTCTGTAGATGCTTCCCTACATTATGTTCCAAGGTCTTTATGGTCTTGGCTCTTATATTTAGATCTTTGATCCATCTTGAGTTGATTTTTGTATAAGGTGTGAGATGCTATTCTTCTCTCATTGTTTTGGATATGGATATCCAGTTCTCCAAGCACCACTTGTTAAAGAGGCCATACTCTTCCAACTGAGTGGGCTTGGTGGCCTTGTTGAATATCAGATGACTGTATATGCGAGGATCTGTATCAGAACTCTCAATTCGGTTTCATTGGTCAGTATGTCTGTCATTGTGTGCCAATATCATGCAGTTTTGAGCACTGTAGTTTTTTAATATGTTTAAAGGTCAGGTACTGTGATATCTCCAACTTCATTTTTCTTTTTCAATATGTCTTTGGCAATTTGGGGCCTCTTACCTTTCCAAATATATTTTGCAGTTAGTTTTTCCAGTTCCTTAAAAAATACAGTGTTGATTTTTATTGGGATTGCATTAAATCTGTAGATTAGTTTGGGTAGGATAGACATCTTGATGATGATTAGTCTTCCTGTCCATGAACAGGGAATATTCTTCCATTTATTTAAGTCTTCTTTGATTTCCTTTAACAGTGTTGTATAGTTTTCTGTATATAAGACCTTTGCATCTTTAGTTAAATTTATTCCTACGTATTTGAATCTTTTAGTTACTATTGTAAATGGTATTTTTTCTTGATTTCCTCCTCAGATTGCTCATTATTGGTGTACAGAAATGCTACTGATTTTTGAACATTGATTTTATAGCCTGTGACATTACTGAACTCCTTTATAAGTTCTAGAAGCTTTGTTGTAGATTTCTCAGGGCTTTCAATGTATAGGATCAAGTCATCTGCAAATAATGAAATTTTTACTTCTTCTTTTCCAATTTGGATGCCTCTCCATCATTTTTGAATGCCAGTTTTGCCTGATAGAGAATTTGTGGCTGGAAGTTTTTTTCTTTTAGTACTTTGACTATGTCATACCATTGTCTTCTTGCCTCCATGGTTTCAGCTGAGAAATCAGCACTTAATCTTATTGTGCTTCTCTTGTATGTGATGGTTCTATTTTCTCTTGCTGCCTTGAGTATTTTCTCTTTGCTTTGAGCCTTGGACATTTTGACAAGTATATGTCTTGGAGTTGGCCTGTTGGGATTTATACTGTTTGGGGTGCACTGTGCTTCCTGGACTTGTACATCCATCTCTCTCAATAGGGTTGGGAAGTTTTCAGCCATTATTTCCTTCAGCACTCCTTCTGTTCCCTTTCTCTTCTCTTCTCCTTCTGGGTTGCCTATAATGCGTATGTTTGCGTGTTTTGTGTTGTCGGTTAAGTCCCTGAGTCCCTGCTGAATTTTTTCTATCTTTTTATCTATCTGTTCTACTATCTCTTTGATTTAAGATGTACTGTCTTCCATATCACTAATTCTTCTTTTGCATTTTCAAATCTGCTGTTATGTGAATCCAGCATCTTTTTGATTTCTTGGGTTGTGCCATTGATCACCATCATATCCATTATCTTTTTATGTATGTTTACAATTTCTTCAGTATGTTCTCCCAGTGTCTTCTTAATATCGTTAATCTCTTCCTTCACTTCATTAAGTGGTCCATGATATTTGCTTGCAAAGCTTTGATTAGTTGTTCGATGTTCTGCATCTCTTCCTGAATTTTAGTTTGTTCAATGGTCTGGTTCATGTCTTCTTGTTTCTCAATGTGGTTTATAATTTTGTTGCCCTTGGTCATCATTTTATCTTGATGGGTTTATTCAGTTGATTAGCTTCTGTCTCTGCTCTAGAGTTTTATTTAGCTGGTGGTTCTGTGTGTGTTTTATGTTTTCTCTTTGAGACTTTGTTCTTCTAGGTTAGGGCCAGAGAAATCGAAAGATGTGAGAAAGTAAGAAGGATAATAGTAATATTGGTAAAAGTTAGAAGAGGGGCTGTATAAGACTTAGTAAAATGAATATTTAACTCATGTAGGCAGTGTAGAGTAATAGGAAAAAAAGTGGAGCATCTATAATGAACTGGGAAACCAAATAGAGGAAAATATATATAATGAGTTAGAAGGCCAGAATGATGAGGCGAGAGAGAAAGAGTAAAGAAAGGGCTGAAAGGAAAAAGTTAATAATAATAAAAAAAGAAGAAAACAGAATAGATAGAATAGTAATTGACACCCTTAAGTTGTGGGCTAATGAAAAAAGGTGGTTTGTAAGAACCACAACAGAAATCAGAAGGCAGAAAGATGAAGGAAAGAAAAGAGATGGTGTTGGGAGACAAAATCAATAGAGACAGAGAATGGGAACTCACAGAAGCAGC
>JAQZBX010079481.1:0-13974 GCA_029593785.1 Cabassous unicinctus | reverse complement strand
CTTAGCTCCCTGGTCTGCTGCATCTCTTATGGTCTCTCTTCTGTGTCTCTTTTTGTTGCGTCATCTTGCTGCGCTAGCTCTCCACGTGGGCCAGCACTCTGCACGGGCCCACTCATTGCCCAGGCCAGCACTCCTGCGCAGGCCAGCACTCCACGTGGGCCAGCTGTCTGCTCAGACCAGCTTGCCTTTCACCAGGAGGCCCCGGGAATCAAACCCTGCACCTCCTTTATGTAGATGGGAGCCCAATCGCTTAAGCCACATCCACTTCCCCAATTATTACTTATTATAATAGCTCACACACCACACACTCTGAGTGAGAATAGCATGATAATGTACAACGACTGTAAAGTTCCCACCAAAATAGAAGAATCCATATAGTTTCAGGTTCGATTAATAGAGGTAGGAGAGGCAGAACAAGGACTGTATATTATGGGGTCAGGTGTTTCTGACCAGTCAAAACACATTTAATGAATTGTCTTCGGTTCTAGGTGTCATAATTTAAGTAGGACTTTGGTAAACTAGAGGGAGTCAAAGGAAGTGGTGACCCCAGCTGGGAGACAGCAGAATCATGTCTAAAACAATGATTGAAGCACTGCTTATGTTCAACATGGAGGCTTATGGGATAGTTTCAAAAAGAAGCATCATGTAAACTCCCAGAGGCAAGCTGCAAAATGTGGATTTGGGCTCATTATAAAGAAGGCAGTTCTATTGATTAGAGCATTTCAAAAGTGGAATGATCTGTCTTATGAAGTAAACTTCCTGTAAGTGAAAAAGAAAGTGATACCCCAGAGAAAAGACAGAATGAGGGTGAGATTCATTATGTAAATACTTTGAAAGAACGTACTAACTTTTTACTTCCTAAGGAAATTAAAGATGCTTATCCAGACAGGGGAAATACCAGGCAGAACAGTGGTTGTTGAATATTCTGTACCTATATACCATCATCCTTGAGCTTCCCTGTCTTGAATAAGTATATCACAGTGAGGAGAAACAGAAAAAGGAGGAAAGGAGCAATGAAATGTAATAAATGTATACATTTTGTACCAACACTATAAAATTTGAAAACTAGGATTTGCCATCAACATCATGGCAAATATTGTCATGTTTATTTCAGTCACAGGTGATAAGCAATTGTGTCCACTCACAAAGGTGCTCCATTTCACAGAGGTTCAGGATTTGCACACCTGGGCCATATATCCGTAGCTGGGAGGGACGGAGGAACCGAAAGCTCATCAATTGGGCACACCACTTAGTTTATTACTAATGAGAGTGGACAAGAGAAAGGAACTCGACTTCACTCTTTCAGTTAGAGAAGCCAAACTCAATGTCTCAGTCTCTTGGTCTTCCTTGGAATAAAGGATGGAATATTGAGAGAATACGGTCTCACTTTTGCTTTTGCCATATGAAATTCAAGAGAAAAGTTTAGGACAGGGAAAACCCCAAAGAACCACAGAAGAGTGTTTCTTCCAAACACAAGGGAAAAAGAGACCTTACCCACTTTACAGAAGTGGGCATTATTCTTGGTTCTTAGGGGTACAGAGACCTAGACTTGAGTTAGAGTTCATGGAAAATAACCAATTGATACAGTCTAGTAGGCACTTGAGAGTCCCTGAGAGGTCTACATTATCACAAATTTGGAGCTATAAGGCAAACCGAACCCATCGCTTACAGCTAGAGAAAGCAGGGGCAACTAAGACGCAAAAGTGTCCCTGATACCACCCAACATGACTGGTCTAAGGTACAAAAGTCAACTTATTACTTTACCTTTTGGTGACTTACCATTTTTTTAATGTGTTTGAAAAAGGTAAAATTATTTTTTATTCATAATATGCCCTCAGAAGGCAGGTGAATACTAAAGTGAGCCTGTTGGTTGCTGAGCTCAGAAATGGGTATAAGAATACACAAGAGAAGAACCTGGAAAATAGGTGAATAATTCTTCACAAGGGGAGAACTCTAGAGAGGTTGGTGGAGGTGGGTGTCTAGGGAGGTAGAAGGCACCATCAAGGCTGGAGAGTCAGCACTGATGGAGGGTTTCAAAGTAAGACTGGGTGCTGTAGAGAACAGAGATGTCTAATGGGAATTGGCATTGTTTTGTTTTTCAGTACCCAACATTCCCTTCTTCCCCTTAGCTGCATCAAATCTATAGTAACTCTGCATTACTTGCTAATGCTTGGTGGAATTGTGTTTACTCCGTTTGGGAAGGATGCAGCACAGGGCTGTGTCCTGCTTCAGGCAAGGTCCCTCATGGGCCTCAAACAGTCCTGCACATCCTGGTTGAGTATGCTAAACCATAAGCCCCAATCATCTTCTGAGCCTGAGATTTCTCTAAAGCTCGACATTTTAGATAAGTAAGCAGGTCAGGGCAGCCACAGCATCACTATCCTAGAGCCACACTCCTCAGGGGAGAGAGCTGGCCTGTTTACTGCTTGCTATAAAAGGTACTGAGCCCTGTGTTCCTCAGCCCCGACACCACCTCCTGCATGTGTAGCCACCACTGGACTCTAAAGCCTCACTCCAGAGGTCTGGGCAGGGGAACTGGCACCAGTGTGCTGATGACCCTGTTCTTGGCTGTGCTGTAAGTAATACACTGTCTTGTTCTGATCCATTTAATCTTGTTTTCTGCTTTCAAAACCTATGGAGTTGTAGCAAGCCAACCTGTTTGCTTTCATAGTCATCACCTTTGGATTCGATCTACTCTTTGCCATTCTCTATAATATGGGTTGGCAAACGTTTTCCATGAAGGACAAGATAGTAAATAAATATTTTAGGCTTTGTGGGGCAGACAGTCTCTGTCACAACGACCCAACTCCAACATTTAGCACTAAAATAGCCATAGGCAATATACAAACAAATGTCTAGCTATATTCAAATAAGACTTTATTAATGGACACTGATTTTCATATACTTTTCATGTATCATGAAATATTACTCTTCTTTTTATTTTTTCAACCATTTAAAAATGCAAAAACAATAAAATAAAAATCTAGCTCATGGACCATACTGAAAGAGGCAGCAGGAGGCAGGATTTGGCCTGTGGACTGTGGTTTGCCAACCCCTGCTCTATGAGGTTGGAGTTCTTACCTGACTAACTAACATAGTGAGCAGGGTGACTTTTAAAAGAGAAAAGGCAAGGATCTTACAGGCCAGGTTCAAGAATTTGAGGAAACTCCCTAAGAGCCATTAGCAAATTTTCTTTCCCAAGTGATGGGCAAAAGGGAAATCAGTGGTCCATCACTTCCACTTGTTGATGACCTTGAGTTGAGACAATGGATAGCAACTAAGAAACGAGAGGGATTGAAACGAGCCACCTAAATGGTGCTTTGATGGGTATTTGCTCTCCTGTGGGATAGGGGACTAGAAGAGCACTCTGAGCCCTGCCAAGGGGGAAAGCAGAACTGCACTCTGTTTTAACAACCTCAATTTGAACTATCCCTGAAGGACAGCATGTTCTCGAACAGAGGATTGACATGTGAATCTATAGTGAGAGGTTGAGGAGAGAAATACAGGGCCTCTTTGGTCAACAGACTGGAGAGCAGAGACTTGGGTGGTGCATCTGTGTGATGAGGGAGGAAAAAAGGTTATGCTCTTAGAAAGTGAAGGCAACAACTAGGCTGTCTCATGCTCAACCCTGTGATCCAAGCCAATATTCAATCTATTCACCTGAGAAAGAATCACATCCCACAACAGACTTGTTACTTTGGGTTTTGGTTTCAATGACTACATCGTGGCCAGCTTGGGGAGAATTCCTCAAGGCTAATAAAAAGTATTTGGAAACTCATAGAAGAAGCTATTCACAGACTAAAGGCTGTAGCTGCTCTATACTGACTTTAGAGTTGATAGAATGACAGCCTCTAACCCAAAAAATGATTGAAAAGTTTTACAAGATCTATCCCCAACACACAAATGTGGAGATCTCCACTAGCTTTGCTGTTAGTACCAGTGGCCATGAGCAGAAAGCAGTGATGATTTAGGGCCAAAAAATGCCCAGGATAAAGAAAGACCCTCCTAAACTCAGCAGAGTCTCACAATCCAAGAAAAAGCAAGAGTGGGAATAAAAACAAACCTCCTCCAAAGGGATCCAGCCATAAAGCAATGTGGATTAAAACAGGAGGTTATCAAAGAAGGGATTGATGGGAAAAGCACCAAAGAAATTCAGTCCGTGTAATTAGCAGTAGTGTCTACCTGGTTGAAGAGGAACGTTCCTCCATGGTAATTAATCTCCTTCCACTGGAGGAACTAAACGACTGGGTTGCTGCCTTAGAACAACACTCCTTCAACTCACTTACTGCTGCCCCTGCACTCCTGTATCCTGATTTGACAGCCTTTAAAGAGAAGGGACAACTGAGTAGGGCCAAGGTCTCTCTGTCCCCAGGGGAAACAGAGGTCCTAAGCCTCAGCAAGAGTAATTTAGGGAAGGGATAAGGGGAGGGGAAACAAACTTTTATGGTTTTTTATGCTACTATAAGTAATTTACCAGGTTTGCTTGAGGGACAAGGGCCATGCACTCAACTGACCAGATTTGGAAATGGTGTAAAATGGGGGAGGGAAGTAAATGTAACCATCTGAGTTGGGACCACTAAAATAAGACTCCTGTGCACAGCTCTGGTTTCTTCCTGTAACCATCTGAGTGAGGCCATTAAAATAAGACTCCTGTGCACAGCTATGGTTTCTTCCTGTAACCATCTGAGTGAGGCCATTAAAATAAGACTCCTGTGCACAGCTATGGTTTCTTCCTGTAACCATCTGAGTGAGGCCATTAAAATAAGACTCCTGTGCACAGCTATGGTTTCTTCCAATTCTGAAGGGATAATTGGGGTTGGTGATTTACGTGTTTGTACTGTGATGCTCATGATGTCCAAAGATGATTTTCCGGGACAGGAAATGTCACTTGTAGAGATGATAGTAGGACAAGTGCTTCCAGTTTCCTCCCTTACTACACAACAAAAATGATAAGGATTCAGGAGAAAAAAACAGGAATTGACACCCTGATCAATGTCTTAAATACAGTAGGGGTAATGACAGATGCAATGTCTCAATATGACAGCCTTTTGTATCCAGTGGAAAAGCTAACAAGAGCTGTATGTTTACAGGGATTATCACCAACTGAATTTTTATTCCTGTAGCCTCAACTATTCTAGACATTGTGACTATAACTGAATCAACTGCACAAACCAACAGCACCTAGTATATTATCTGGAACATTGCTAATGCTTTTTGCTCAGTCCTTCTGGCACCAGAAGATTAAGATCTTTACTCATCTGGGGCTCAAATTCATATCTACTGCACCACCTTGAGATATATGAATTCCCCAGCTATTGTGCCACCAAGGGGTAGGCAGAGACAGGGAGCAAATCCCTCTCCTTTTGGGGATAATTGGGTTCCACTATATTGAAGCTATCATGTTGATAGGTCCCAATAAAAACAAAAGGGCAATAGCTTTGGAGTAGATACTTAGGCTCAATAATCCTGATACGATACCGATACCCAAATTCCCAGGAGCAATGGAGGCTAAGGTACAAAGATTAACCAAATGTTTTATATTTTCCCAGATTCCTGGGCTGGGATAATGGCCTGGTTTTCTGTTTGGATACCTGGTAACAACAGACTGGAATTAGAATATTAAAGACACCTCTCTGTGGGCCTCAAGCAATGAATAGGCATTGCCATCACCCAGTGAGAAATGTATGTACCAAGGTGATAATGAATAGAACAATGAGGTCAATCAGAACCACAGAAGCCAGTTGGTCAGATTCATTACCTGAATTCATCATCAAACTAAGCCTCTCAATCCTGTCATTGTAACTCAACGGGTTCAAAATATGGGCCTCTATCTCTACACTTCACAGGTTGAATTGGTCTACTAGGACTGACTTACCTGTCAGCAGTTGGCCTGGTTTTCTAAAGATGTGCAAAGACATGTAGTTCAAGAGGGTGGAGCAGGTGAGACACTGCCCATTCTTATATAGACTATATTGGTTCCCTGACTCCACCTCATGGCTACTACTAGTGTCTAATAGCCATTGGCACTAATTCAAGTTAAGGAGTTGCTATTCCTGAGAGAGGGGCAGATTCTGACCACACAATTGTAGCACTTGAGAGCAAGCTCTCCCATGGATTTGGTTATCCAGACCAAATCCATATAATCAGACAATGGCACACTGTTCATTGTAAGAGGGACCCAACAGGGGGCTCATGAATGTGGCATTTGATGGACATCCTCCTGGCATCATCAATAGACTTAACGGCCTTTGCAAGACTCAATTGATAAAGATTGATGGACAGACCTCATTATCAGCAACACAGGTAAGGAGGACTGTCCTTCCCAAGGGATACAATAACTCCTGGTTCCATAAAGCAATATGAGTACTATTTCCTGACATCAGATCCATGCCCTAGAGACAATGTTCAGGAACCTATCCTTAACTTTGACTACCAAACCAATGAGACAGCAAAAGCCCTAAAAGATTAACAGGTCAGACTAAATTCATAATGGGTCAGAGTGGTAACAGACTGGCCTTAAACTACATACTTCCTGAACAAGGAGGATTATATATGATCATCAATTCTTCTTATAGACCATAAGAAATAAATCTAAATGCCTATCTGAAATAAGGCCTACTAGTCCCCTCTGAACTCACTCAGTTGCCTAGGGCCTGGATCTAGGATGCATGGCTGAGATAAATATTGTAGGTTATTTTCACCCTACTGACCAATATCATTGTTGTATGAAACAAATTAAATGCATCTCACCCCAATCCCTATCATTGTCAAATAGACTATATTGGCCCCTTGACTCCACCCCATGGCCACTACTTATCTGATTTACTACCAGGGTGGCATATTCATGTGAAAACTCGAGTTCATTCAAGAACTTGTAGGGCCAAGGAGTGGATCATTGGGAGAAATTGTTGGCCTTGGGCCCGAGCACCCCTGCACATTCTTTGCTAAGTGTGTCAGCCCACAAGGCCTAACTGTTCTGAGACCCTGGCTATTTCTTGTAGCTGGTCACATAAGCATTAATAAGTCAAGGCATCCACAACATGGCTAATATATGACTACTCACTCCCTGAGGGAAAAGAGGGGACTGGCTCGTTTATTTGTATAGGAAAGATGCTGAGCCCTTAGCCCTGTGTTTCTGAACTGAGGCACAACCCAATGTTTGCATAGATGCTATGTGGTCTATCATTTCACTCCATGGGATTTAGAGACAGAAGAATTGGTGCTACCATCCAGATGCTCTTGCTGGTTGCTGTGCTATGAGTAATGAACTGTTGTGCACTGATCTACTGAGTCTCATTGTCTACTTTCAGCATCTACAGAGTCATGGCAAGTTATCCTGCTTGTATGCTTAGTAATTCCTTTAGATCCTGATTACTCCTTGCCATTCTCTATGAGGTTGGAATTCTTCTCTTACATTGGGCAAGAGATAAGAGCTACATTTTGGTTGTATTTGGTTTTAAATTCATCCTAGGGCTGTCTGAAAGAGAATTCATGAAGAGATTCAAAACAGAGATGGTGGTGGTGGTGAACCAAGCAGCTTCCATTGATGTGACAGTAAAGGCTTCAAGGTACAGAGGGGAAAGGACATGGGTAAAATAGAAGGTAGGGCTTGGACGGGAATAGAAGAACAGAGCCAGGCCCAAGGAAGGAGTTCTACATTTCTCTGATCCTTGAACATCTTGCAATCCTCAACCAAGATGAAAACGCAGAGTTTGGCTCTGGGTTAGAATCACCCTAGATCTGGGATGAGAGGCTGACAGGAACTTTGAGGCAAAACTGCTGTTCTGCTGACATTTTTCTTCACTTCAAAAAGCATACATTGTCTGATTTGCATACTTCTGCATTTGTGATTTGAACATAAGTTTGGTGGAGATAGAAAAGCACAGGCTTTACCTATACTAACAGCTCAAACAGATGGCCATGGATCCAATTTGTTTAGAATAAATTACTGCAGCCGTAAGTGGAATAATTTACACATATGATTTTTGTAAACCTTTTATTTAAATCAGCTAGTTTCAGTAATCTTACCTGAATAATGACTCTCCTTAAAGAACATAATTTATTGGTACCAGGTAAACAGAAATTTGCAAATGCAACTGAGCAATGATTTTGAGTGTTATATGTGTTAATGTAAGGAATCTACATACTATAAAATTGTAACATTTTACAAACAAAAACATTACATTTACCATATTTCATATTATCTAATACATAAGACACATCATTTTATGACCCCTAAAAAAGAAAAAGCTGCCAATTAAATTGACCCAATTCACTCTTGTTACTTAGAACTCTTTCATACAACATAGACCTTGGTCCCATAAAAAACTTTCTTTACATGAGAGTCACAACTCTTGTCTCCAGGATTTTCTTCCAAGTTACTGACATCCATTCTGCAAGTTTTGATGTCCACATATTCTTGATTTTATGCAATGTGTCAAGGGAGGATTTTCGGACAACAACAAAGAAGGCATTTTAAATGGCAAGGAGGTTTTCAGGAGGTAACTCTTGGGAATTGATTATAATTAGGTTGCTTCATTTTCACAGAATTAAGGTTCATATGCACAAGCATTAAGATCAAGGACTTGGCATATAGGCATGTTTTCTTTCCTTAGATTTCCAGAGATTTTTGCCATTTTATTTGAGAAAGTAGCATGGCTTCCCCAGGAAGGAATTTTAATATTTTGTTCGCTGCTCTTTGGGCCTCTATCTATTGAGAAAACACACCTATGACAACACAAACACATTCATAGCCCATAGAAATATGTTTTAGGTGCATTTTCCCCATATATCACCCCACTATCAATACTCTGTATTCATGACATACCTTTGTTATAGATCCTGAAAGAACATTCTGGTATTTGTATTCTTTACTACAGTCCTTGGCCACCCCAGAATTCACTGAGTTATACAGTGTCACATTTTATCCTCTAGCTTTCCTTCTAGCCTCATGAAAGGGCCAAAACTTCCCCTTTCATTCATATTGACACTCACACTTCAGTGCTGTTAATTACACTCATATCACTATGCCTCCAACACATCCATCCATTTCCAAACCATTACAATCAACCAAATTATAAATTTTGCATAGAATTAGCAATTGGCTCACCAATCTCTACTCTCCTTCTATCTACTGGTAACCCATATTCTTGAATCTATCCCCCATGAATCTGATCATTATCGTTAGTTCATATCAGTGAGATCATGCAATATTTGTCCTTTTGTGTCTGGCTTACTGCACTCAACATAAGGTCCTCAAGGTTCATCCATGTTTTTGCATGTGTCAAAACTTCATTCTTTCTTACAGCTGAAAAATATTCCTTTGAATGTATATACCACATTTTGTTTTTCCATTCATCTGTTAATGGATACCTGGGTTGCTTCCATCTTTTGGCAATTGTGAATAATGTTGCTATGAACATTGGTGTGCATATAGCTGTTTGTGTCCCTGCTTTCAATTCTTCTGGGTATATACCTTGTAGTAGGATTGTCAGGTCATATGATAATTCTATACTTAGCTTCCTGAGGAACCTCCAAACTGTCCTCCATGGTGGCTGCACCATTCTACATTCCCCTCAGCAGTGAATGAGTATTCCTGTTTCTCCACATCCTCTCCAGCACTTGTAGTTTTCTGTTTTTTTTAATAGCAGCCAGTCTAGTAGGTGTGAAATAGCTCATTGTGGTTTTGATTTGCATTTCCCTAATAACTAGTGATGTTGAGCATCTTTTCATGTGCTTTTTAGTCATCTGTATTTCCTCTTTGGAAAAGTGTCTGTTCAAGTCTCTTGCCCATTTTTAAATGGGTTGCTTGTCTTTTTTATTATTGATTTGTAGGATTTCTTTATATTTGCTGGATATTAGATCATTATTGGATATGTGGTTTCCAAATATTTTCTCCCATTGAGTGGGCTGCCTATTCATTTTCTTGACAAACTCCTTTGAAGCCAAAAATCTTTAATTTTGAGGATGTCTCACTTATATATTTTTCCTTTCATTGCTTGTGGTTTGGGTGTAAAGTTTATGAAACCATTGTCTACCACAAGGTATGTAGATGCTTTCCTTCATTATCTTCTAGGAGCTTTATGGTCCTGGCTCTTATACTTAGGTCTTTGACCAATCTTGAGTTAATTTTTTGTATAGGACATGAAACAGGGATCCTCTTTCATTATTTTGGATATGGATATCCATTCTTCCAGCATCATTTGTTAAAGAGACTGCCTTTCCCATTTGAGTGGACTTGGCAGCCTTATCAAATATCAGTTTTCCTTATATGTGCATCTCTATTTCTGAACTCTCAATTCAGTTCTATTGCTCAATATATCTATCCTTGTGCCAATACCATCCAGTTCTGACCACTGTTGCTTTGTCATATGCTTTAAAGTCAGGTAGTATGGGTCCTTCAACTTCATTTTTCTTTTTCAAGATGTCTTTGTCTATTCTGGGCCCCTTTAACTTCCAAATAAATTTGATAATTGGCTTTTCCATTTCTTTAAAAAATGCTGTTGAAATTTTTATTGGGAATGCATTGAGAATCTGTAAATCAATTTAAGTAAAATTGACATCTTAATGATGTGTAGTCTTCCAGTCTATGAACAATGAATATCTTTTCACTTATGTAGGTCTTCTTTAGTTTCTTTTTAGCAACATTGTGTAGTTGTCTGTGCAAAAGTCTTTTACATATTTACTTAATTTATCCCTAGATATTTAATTCTTTTAGTTGCTATTGTAAAAGGATTTTTTTCTTGATTTCCTCCTCAGATCACTCATTATTAATGTAAAGAAGCATTACTAATTTTTGCATGTTGATCTTCTACCCTTATATGTATAAGAAAGTATATCTTGCTGCTTTGTAGATATTTCAGGACTTTCTATATATTGGATAATGTCATCTGCAAATAGTGAAAGTTTAACTTTTTTCTTTCCAATTTGGATGCCTTTTATTTCTTTTTCTTGTCTAAGTGCTCCAGCAAGAACTTCTAACACAATGTTGAGTAAGAGTTGTGACAGTGGGCATCTTGTCTTGTTCCAGATCTTAGAAGGAAAGCCTTTAGCCTTTCACCATTAAATATGATGTTAGCTGTGAGTTTTTTATATATGCTCTTTATCATGTTGAGGAAGTTTCCTTCTTTTCCTATCTTTTTGAAGTGTTTTTATCAAGAAAGGATGCTGAGTTTTGTTGATTGCCTTTTTGGCATCAATAGAGATGATCATGTAATTTTTCTTCTTCATTCTGTTATTGTGGTGTATTAGAGTAACTGATTTATGTTGATCCATTCTTGCATACGTGGGATAAAACCCACTTGATCATGGTATGTAATCCATTAGATGTGTTGTTGGATTCAATATGTAAGTTTTTGTTGAGTTCATTAGAGAGATGGTTTGGAATTTTCTTTTCTTGTGGCATCTTTATGTGATTTTCATATCATAGAATATGTTAGGTAATATTCCCTCCTCTTTGATCTTTTAGAAGAATTTGAGCAGGATTGCTGTTAGTTCTTTTTGGAATGATTGATAGAATTCACCTGTGAAAGCCATCTGGTACTTGGCTTCTTGTGGTTGGGAGGTTTTTGATGAATGATTTAATCTCTTTACTTGTGATTGGTCTGTTGAGGTCTTCTAGTTCTTCTTTCATCAGTTTAGGTTTCTTGTGTGTTTCTAGAAAATTTTCCATTTTATCTAAGTTGTCCAACTTGTTGGCATACAGTATCCTCTTATGATACTCTTTATTTCTGTGGCTTAGTGGTGATGTCCTCTCTCTTGTTTCTGTTTTTTTTTTTTTAATTTGCATCTTCTCTCTTTTTTTCTTTGTTAATCTAGCTAAGGGTTTGTTAATTTTACTAATCCTTTCAAAACACAGGTTTTGGTTTTATCAATTCTCTCTGTTTTTTTTTAGTTAGTCTCAATTTCATTTAATTCTGTTCTAAACTTTGTCATTTCTTTCCTTCTGCATGCTTTGGGATTAGTTTGCTGTTCTTTTTCTGGTTCCTCCAGAAGTGCAGTTAGGTCTTTGATTTTAGCTCTTTCCTCTTTTTTAATGTAGGCATTAAGGGCTATAACTCTCCCTCTCAGCACTGCCTTCACTGCATCCCATAAGTTTTGAAATATTGTGTTCTTATTTTCATTCTTCTAAAGATATTTACTGATTTCTCTTGCAATTTCCTCCTTTATTCACTGATTGAGAGTGTATTGTTTAATCCTGCTGAAATAAAAAAGGACTATAAGAGGATACTATGAACAACTAACTGTATGCCAGTAAATTAGATAACGTAGATGAAATGGACAAGTTCTTAGAAACACGCAAACTACTTACACTTACTCAAGAAGAAAGAGAGGATCTCAACAAACCAATTACTTGTAATGAGATTGAGTCAGTAATCAACAACCTCCCAACAAAGAAAAGCCCAGGACAAGATAGCTTCACAGGTGAATTCTACCAGACATTCCAAGAAGTCTTAACTCCAATTTTGCTGAAACGCTTCCAAAAAAATTTTAGAGGATGAACTCATTCATTTTTTATGGGAATGTAAATGGTGCAGATGCTGTGGAAAACAGTTTCTCAGAAAGTTAAGTATAGAATTACCATATGACCCAGCAATCCCACTTGTAGATAGATACCCACAAGAACTGACAGCAGGGATTCAAACATATATTTTTACTGATATTCATAGGAGTATTATTCACAATTACCAGAAGCTGGAAGCAACCCAAGTATCCTTCAACAGATGAATGGATAAACATAATGTGGTAAATCATATAATGGAATATTATTCAGTATTGAAAAAGAATGAAGTTCTGATACATCCTACAACATGGTTGAATCTTGACGACATCATGTTGAGTGAAATGTCAGACACAAATATTGTATGATCTCATTTATATGAAATAAATAGAATATGCAAATTCATAAAGTCAAAAAGTAGAATACTGTCATTGGGGACTCAGGTGAGGGTGAGGAATAGGGAGTTAATGCTTAATGGGTACAGGGTTTCTGTTTGGGCTGATGGAAAAATTTTGAGATGGTTTCACTACATTGTGTTTGTAATTAACACCATTGAATTTGGAAGTTGTTAAAATGGGAAATTTTAAGTTGTATGATGTTACCAGGATAAAAATTTAAAATCCATAATACTATCTAACACAAAGACTGAACTGTAATGTAAACTATTGAGTATAGTTAATAGTATAATTATAATAATAGTGTTTTATCATTTATAACAAAGGTACCACACTAAAAACATTAATAATTGGGAAACTCTGCATGAAGGGAGGAGTATATGGGAACTCTGTATTTTCTGCATGATTTTTCTGTAAATGTACAATGGCTCTAATAAAAATGAAAAAAAAAATCTTTTCAGCATTGAATTATCTTGGCATATTCATTGAAAATCACTTGACCATAAATGTATGAACTTTCAATTCTTCTATTGATTGATTTATCATTAGTAGCACACTGTCATGATAACTATTGTTTTACAGTAAGTTTTGAAATTAGGAATTGTAAGTTCTTCAATTTTGTTCCTCTTTTGAAATATTGTTTTGGCTATTCTGGGCCCCTGACATTTCCCTATGACTTTTAGGATCAGTTAATCCATATCTGCAAAAAAAAAAAAAAAGCCAGTTGGGATTTTGGTAGGGATTAATCGAATCTTTATATCAATTTGGGAAGAATTGCATCTTAACAAGATTAAATCTTGCAGTCTATAAACATGGCATATGTCTCCAATTATTTAGACCTTCTTTGATTTATTTCATCAGTGTTTTGTAATTTTCCAAATATAGATCCTGTATGTATTTTGTTAGATTTATACTTAAGTGTAAATTTATTTTGGTGTATCATTTAAGTATCATTTTTGGTGATATTGTAAGTGATATTTTTTATTTCAAATTATAATTGCTCATTGATGATATGTTGGAAAGCAATTGACTTTTATATTTTAACCTTGTATCCTGTGAGCTTGTCATGCTCACTTGTTC
>JAQZBX010079480.1:0-13975 GCA_029593785.1 Cabassous unicinctus | reverse complement strand
TAGGAGGCACTGGGAACCGAACCCAGGACCTCCAATGTGGGAGGGAGGTGCCTCATCGCTTGAGCCACCTCTGCTCCCTATGCCTTTACTTTTATTTGAACCCGGGACCTCATACATGGGAAGCAGGTGCTCAAACCACTGCGCTACACCCGCTCCCCATGCCTTTACTTTTAAGCAATGCAATTCCCAGCTGAACTATGCAGAATTACAAGCCCTACACCAATGGAGCTCTAAACATTCTGAAACTTTTTAAAGTTACATGGGGGCAAAACATCTCAGAGGCCAAAGGAAGACTTTTACAAGAGACCAAATGAGGGAAAATTTCTTTAAAATGAGACATCTGGCAAACCTGGCAATTTCAGTTTTCATTTGTTGATAAAAATTTCTTGGACTTGGGTTCTTTTCTGAATCACTCTTCTTAAAATAGGGCAGGGGTTCTTAACAAGGGGTCTGTGGGCTTGAATTGAAATTCAAAAAAATATTATTCTTGTGGGAACGTGTTGATGTGGGTGTGATATATTTAGTAAGGGGTCCGTGGTTTTCACCTGCCTGGCAAAGAGATCCATGAAACAAAAAAGGTTAAGAACTCCTGAAATAGAGGTTTAAAGAAAGCATTTTCTCTCTTTTTCCATAGCAGGCTCCATTGAGACAATAGAGAAATCAGTAGTCTCAATCTAAAATAATTTCATTTTCATATGAACATTTTAACTCCAATTCAGCAATAAATATTTGCTGAAAAGCATACTGTAGTCAACTTGGTCTCATCCTTTCATAAATCTCCATGACCAAATTGTCCTTCCTGTGTTAGCAAGTAAGTTAGCAAGTAAGATGCCTCTTTATGCCAAATTCTTCAGAGGCTTTTAACTGAATACAAGGGAACCAGCTCCGATCTAGAACCAAATACTTCTCTGAGAAGATGGGAACTGAGAGAACCAACTCTGCTTTAAACTAGGCGTACATCCCAAACAAAACAGAGAAGCTCAGAGATAAGGGCTTCAAGAATATGCCAGCCCACCTCAAAATGAAACACAACGGGCCTTTTCTTTCAAGTCATTAAATTTTCCTCAATTTAGCTGATGTAGAAGAAGAAAAACCTCTGGAAATCTTGGGAATATAAAAACTCAACTTGTACCGTGCTAACAACAACAACAAAAAATTGCATGTTAACAAATACAGATCTATGCTTACAGGTAGTGTGTCTATTTTTCTGCTGGCTGCCTACCGTACTAAGCGTGGAGACTCTTCACTCACCAAATATCTGAGTACCCACTATGCTTCAGGGCTTCAACTAGGGCAGGATACAACAGTGAGCAAAACAACAGACATGGTCTTCGCCCTCAGGGAGTTTATATTCTAGCATGGAGGACAGATTCAAATAATCCCAGGAATAAATGTATATGAAGAGCTAGCTGGTATCAAGAAAGTTTTTCTACATACACGATACCTCAAAATTTCCTTTTAGATTAAAATATAACCCCATTTTACAGGTGAAAAACTCATATACAATGAGCGATTTGCCCAAGGTCATACAACTAATCACCTCAAGTGCATGGCCGCAAGTCAATGTTCTCTGACCACACCAGGTCACCTCTGCCCTTTCATGCTGCTCCCAGAAGCCCTCAGGTCATCCTGCTCCTAGAGACTCAAGCCTTCAGATGGGCCTGTGTTCAATCAGTGCTATTCTGGGCATCCATGGCACAAGGTTAATATTCTACTCACTTCTCTCATGGGGAAATTTTCCTTCTAAAGTTCTTTAGAAACTAAAAACAGTCAAAAAAGAAAGGGAGCCCAAAGGCATTTTTCACAAAATAAACCTAAAATGGCTACTGTGCTCTGGAGGATTTCTAGCTACAAAAGAAAACCGGCTGGCACATTACCTTCACTGTTTCTTCCATCCTGGCCAACTCAACATTGGTTACCAGAATTTTCAAAACCATCACCTCTAGCCTTAAAAAAAAAAAAAAATTCTTACTCACTGCCTCCCAAACCAATTAAAAAATACAATGGACATGGGAAGCGGCTGTGGCTCAAGCTACTGGGTTCTCATCTACCATATACAAGGTCCAGGGTTCGATTCCCAGGGCCTCCTGGTGAAGGCAAACTGGCCTGCATGATGAACTGGCCCATGTGGTGAGCTGGCCCAAACAGAGTGCTGGCCCGCACGGAATGCTGGCCCACGCAGAGAGCTGGCACAGCATGATGATGCTACAAAAAGAGACACAGAGGAGAGACAAGAAGAGACGCAGCAGACCAGGGAACTGAGGTGGCACAAGAGATTGAACACCTCTCTCCCACTTGGGAAGGTCCCAGGATTGGTTCCCAGTGCCACCCAAAGAGAAGACAAGCAGACCCAGAAGAACACACAGCGAATGGACACAAAGAGCAGACAATGTAGGGGGAGAGAGAAGTAAATAAATCTTAAAAAAAAAAAAAAAATACATTTGACAGGGGAGCAGATATAGCTCAGCGGTTGAGTGCCTGCTTCCCATGTACGAGGTCCTGGGTTCATTCCCCAGTACCTTTGAAGAAAAAAAAAAATACATTGACAGTGTCTTCCTAAAAACACTATATGAATCAAATGTTAACTATTAAATCATTCTAGGCTCAGAGTGATTTACTAAGTGATGAATATTTTTGTTGGGCAAACTGTGAATCCCTAATTACTACTGTTTAAATTCTGATACTTTTAATTATCAAATTATCATAATGCAGCTCAGTCGAAGACTTTTTTTTTTTAAAGATTTATTTATTTATTTATTTATCCCCCCCCCTTGCTGCTTGTGCTTGCTGTGTCTATTTGCTGTGTATTTTTTCTGTGTCTGCTTATCTCCCCCTTGCTGTGAGGTCTTGCTGCATCAGCCCACCGCGCCGCGCAGGCCGGCCTGCCCTCACAAGGAGGCCCCGGGAAGCAAACCCGGGGCCTCCCATATGGTAAATGGGGAGCTCTATCGATTGAGCCACACCCACTTCCCCCAGTCTACGACTTTTTAAAAAAATTTCTGCAAAGACTTCTTTGGGTAGATGTCATTCTTCCTGACTCATTCATTTTAGATTCAAAGACTATTTTATTTAGGTTTTCCTTACTAGTGAATAGTTTGGCATCCAGAGGCTGAGGCTTTAGCTTAACCATTATTATGTTGTGTGATCTTAAACAAGTCAGTTCATCTTTCTGTAATACTTACTTATGTTGTGGGCATGTAAACAGCCTTGCTCCTTTTAACAGGGGTGGTGAGGCCAAATGCAATTATAGAGGTAAATGCAAAAGATAGTATTTAAAGTCGAGATATTTGATGATCTTTCTATACCTGGTTCCTAGCACAGGACCCAACCCACAGCAGAAACTCAGTAAATGTTTGAGGAAAGAATTTATTTCACTTCTTTAGAAGCTGATAGCTTTCATAAAGAACAGGAAAGAAAACCTAACCTTAGGAACCAAATGATGGTTCAGGTTAACCACAATAAAAATAGACAATACATATACAACCGGCAAGACCACAAAAAAGGTTCTGCACTGAACCACCAAAAATTGAACCACCCATCATTGCATGCCACATGGAAACACAAAGTCAGGTCAAAAATGTCACTCAAAACCAATTTTGTTTCTCAAACAGTCCAAAATGTTTTCTTTTCAATGACCTTCTAACCAAGATAGCAAAGTACTCCTAGTATAGCATCCTCTTTTCTAACCTAAAATCCACTTTAAGATAGAATAAGGTATTTATATAAATATCTATTAAATCCTTACTATCTGCTAGGTAAGAATCTTTCAGTTATTTCAATTCATACTCCTTAAAAAAAAATGTGTTGCCAGCTCCTTCCCAGAGGTGAAGGGGCCTTCCTGCCCACAGCATGTTGCCCCCACCCCTAAGCAGGCCACCCAGTCTCGGTCTGGAGCTCCTACTCCCTAAAGACCTCTAACTCCCAGAGCACCTGGGATCAGGGAAAAGCCACAGGAGCTGCCCTGAGGTCAAGGTCCAGGATGGAGAGAGAAAATGGAGCTGAAGACCACCCACCCCCTCCAAGGGGCTACTAAGGAAGAGAATCTAGTTTTTTGTGTTTTAACATAGGGAAACCACAGTAAGCCAGTGAGGATCACACTGCACAAGGTATCAAGGGAAAATGCTGACACTGAAGCTAATTATAGATGCTGGAAAGAACCAACAAATTAATAAACAAGAAACACTGAGAAAATGTGATTTGGCCATGTAAAAATTAATACTAATTATAGTCACTTATAAGAACTGCTTACCTAATTACCATGCAGCACAACAATGATCATGCCTATCATTAAAGGCGTCAGATTAACATATGACTTTGATTTCATCACAACACTGAACTGAGGTCACATACACTTGGCTTTCATAAATTGTTGCTCACGTAGCATGCTTGTTTACCCAACTTAAAGCTGAAATGAACTTCTCTGGGTGAACAAGAACTTGTGTTTTACCTGTGTTGCAAAATCATAAACAGTTGCAGGTACAACCTGAAAACTGGAATAGCAGGGATTTGTGGTGCTTCAAAACACTATACAGAGATTCCAGGAAAAAGAAATGTACCTTGCAGTTTTATTATATATGACTCTGTAGCCAAACTGCCATTTCTCTTCTATTCATTTGGACAAAGACTCTCCACCCCACCCACCACCATCCTTCATTTTAAACTGTCAAGTACTTATAGTAAGGAAATTTGGAGTTGAGGAAGGCAAATAATTGAATTTTGGCCCACTGGAAGAAAAGCTTCCACTCAGCATAAAGGGTATGGCTTGAGTTCTTTAATGACCGTTCAGGTTTAGGATTCTAGACATTGTCCACCACAAAGCCCAGGCAGCTTGTTTTGCTTTTTCTAGAAGTTTATGGCACATGGTCCTTGAGCTTCGTGAGGAGACATTCTCACAGCAAGGACGAGAACTCTAAGGGTGACCGAGGAAGCCCCAGGGGCCTAGCTAGTAGCCCTGCCTGTTCAAGGATCCCCCTCATTGTTATCCTGTGTACCCAGGAGGTGCTTTTTTCAGCAGACTACAGGCCAAAGCAAAGACAGGGTTAGCTTTAAACTTTATTTTTTTTTATTTTTTTTAAAAGATTTATTTATTTTATTTTATTTATCCTCCCTTGCCGCTTGTGTTGCTGTGTCCATTCGCTGCGTGTCTTCTCTGTGTCTGCTTATCTCCCCCTTGCTGTGAGGTCTTGCCGCATCAGCCTGGCACCGGGAAGCGAACCCAGGGCCTCTCATATGGTAAACGGGTGCTCTATCCATTGCGCCACACCCGCTTCCTGCCGTGAGGTTGCTGCATCAGCCCACTGCACCGCTCAGGCCGGCGTGCCCTCACAAGGAGGCCCGGGCCTCCCATATGGTAAACGGGGGCTCTATCCACTGAGCCACACCCGCTTCCCAGCTATAAACTTTATAAAACCCTTAGAATCAAATCTATACATGAGTTGGCTAGTGTAGTATTTGGTACATATAGACCCTCCCCTCCTCCCACCCCCATCCCTCTGTATTACATGGGCCTAGAAGGATGATGGAAAAAAAGAAATAAATTCCCAGGCAAAAATCTGGCAGGTGACTTAAGAGAAACTTCTGTGGCTTTGGAAATGCTCTAGATCTTGATCTAGGTGATGATTTTATAAGATGTATACATAAGTAAAAATATATTGAGTTGTACACTTAATATCCGTGCATTTGACTGTATGTAAATTACACTTCAATAATTTTTTTTAAATAATAAAAGGAACACATCCCTCCTGTGATGGAAGACAGCCCAAAAGATGAGGCTCTGAAGGCAAAGCATGCTCGCACACTGAAGGCTTCTGGTCATCGAAAGAAGTGACCCTTAACCCTGGGGTCAAGTGTAAAGGGTCAGCAAATGCATTCAAACATCAAGCACTGGCCGTAAGCAAAATAAATGTATCACACACATGTATCACAATGTTCCAAAGGAACAGAGATGCTACTGTACATGACAAAAGACAAATATATTTCAGAATGTTATTGAGTTTATAATCACTCTATCATAACATTTTCTCAATTAGCAAATACTCAAAGTACAACCATAATCTGTTGAGGTTGAAACTTTTTTTTAGGCAATTGTTCTCTCTCTCTCAGGCCTAGAACCAGTGGCCTAGAAATAAAGTCTAAACTTGATCAAGCTAACATCCTAGCCCTTGATGATCTGGTACCACAACCTTACCTGCCTCATCTCAAGTAACTCCCCACAGAAAGGCTGGGCAGACAAGTCTTTCCCATTTTAGCTTCTCCACCTTGGTCCCAAGCTGCTCCTCTCCCTCCTCCATACCAGTCTTTTATCAACTATCTAAAGCTTAGGCTTTCTTCAAGGGCAGAGCCCAAGCCCCATTTCCAAGGGGTATGGAAAGGAGGGTGTGACCAGCCCACTACCATCTTCTTCTCCTCCAAACTCCTTTAGCACTAACTACATCCACGGCAAAATGGCTGTGGATCTAAAAGAAGGCTGGAACTGCTCTGTACAAATATTAATAATATTAGCAATTGATATTACCAGGTGCTTACTATATCCCAGAAACTGTTCTTACTACATTATCTCATTTAATCTTCACACAAGCTTGAGAGGGAGGTGCTACTATTATTACAGATGAGGAAGCTAAGGCAAAGATATTAAGAAATTTGTCTATATCTCTCAATTGGTAGGTGGTGAAGTCAAAATTTGAACCCAGGTTTTTTGACTGCAGAGCTACTGTTCTAGTTTGCTAAGGGCAATTTTCTGCAGCTGCAGGCGATCCTGAAGTCTTCTCTCACATGGCAGGGTAAAATGGCAGCTCTTTTTCTGTGTTTCTTCAGCTTCTCTGGTTTATAAAGGGCTCCAGCAAGAGAGCCAAGACCCACCCTGGGTCATGTCTCACTTAAGTATTTCAAAGGCCCCCAACTGAATTCAATCCAATCAAAGTGTCCCACAACCTAATCAGAGGCCCTTAACTTAAGCTATCTAATCAAAAGTGAACTAACCAAAAAGTCCCTTAACTAAACTCATAATTAGACCAAAAGGTCCCACCACATACAATAGGTTTATAGGCACAGGAATAGGTTTGCTTTAAGGACAGGATTTTCTGGGATCCATCTAAGACTCAAACCAGGACAGCTACTATCCAATAGGATCGTTGTTATTTTAGTCTCAGAAAAGAGTTGTAAAGATAGTACAAAAGCATTCCTGTACACCCTTCCACTCAGCTTCCCCTTAAGTTAACACTTACATCACCATGGTACATCAATCAAAACTTATAACACTATTACAATATTATTAACTAAACTATAGATCTTATTCAGATTTCCTTTTTCTGTTCCTGAGTCCACTCCAGGATCCTATGACACATTTAGTGTGTCTCTTTAGTCTCCTTGAATTTGTGCTAGTTTCTCAGTCTTTCCTTTTCTTTTATGACCTTGACACTTTTGAAAGAGTACTAACTGGATATTTTGTAGAATGTCCTTCAATTTCAGTTTGTCTGATGTTTTCTCATAATTAGACTGAGGTTATGGAATTTGGGGAAGAATACAATAGAGGTGCCCTGCTCATCGCATCATATCATGGGGTTCGTGCTATCAACATGACTTAACACTGGTGATGGTAACCTTGACCACTTGGTTAAAGGTGATATCTGCCAGGTTTGTATACTGTAAAGTTACTAGTTTTCTCTTTATATTCTCTAATATTTGGAAGCCAGTCTTGAAACCACCACAGAAATTAATAAATATTTGGGGTAAGATACTTTGAGGCCATGCAAATATCCTGTTTCTCCTTAAATTTCCACCCACTAATTTTAGCCTTCAGTGGTAGACCTTGCCTTCAGCAATTATTACTGTGGTATTCTAATGGTGATTTTTTATTTCCCTCATTACTTCTACAATTATTAATTAGAATTCTTCTGTAAAGAAGAGTTATTTCTTTTCCCCATTTATTAATTCAATCATATCTTTATAGCAATATGGACTCATGGGTGCTTACTTTATTCTTTAGTTTATAATCCAATGCTATTGTTATTTATTTTGTTGCTCAAATTGTTTCTCCTTTAACCATTGAGAGATCTTTCAAGCTGCTCCTGTGTCATTTTGACATGCTTTCATCTTTTTTATTTTCCCTGCCCAGTCCTGGAATCAACCTTTCCTCTAAGGAGCCAAAAGGGCTGGTTTAACACAGCTCCAATCAAGTCAGTTTCTTAGAGGAGTTGTCAAGTTTTGTATTCCTAAGTGTGGTAGTTTGAGATTATTTTATGAATCCCAAAAAGAGAAACATTATGTTTGTAAACTAATCTATTCCTCTGGGTGTGATACCCTTCAAGTGCAACAAATTCAGTCCAGGGGCCTTTGATGAGATTACTTGATAAAATCGAATGAGGCCTTTTGATTGGACTAAGTCAGTGAAGTGTGGCTATTGCTGGAGTTCATGTAAATGGATATACAGAAAGACACAGAGGAAAAGGGAGCCCACATATTTAATTCTGCAATGTGAAAGAGGACTGCAGGAAAATGCCCCACCAGATGCTCAAAGAGGCTGGGCCCACAGAGCAGCTCAAGGGAAGACGGTGAGCAGCTCAAGGGAAGACGGTGAGCAGCTCAAGGGAAGACGGTGAGCCTGGAGAGGAAGGCTGAGACCTCGGCAGAGGTTGGCAGCCATCTTGCTTTGCCGCGTGTGGGTACAGCAGAATCAACAGCAGCTGACTTTGGTGAAAAGGCACCTCTTATGGTGCCCTGATCTGGACTTTTCACAGCCTTGGAACTGTAAGCTTTTACCCCAAATAAATTCCCTTTATAAAAGCCAACACATTTCTGGTGCTTTTGGCAGCTTTTGGCAAACTAGAACACTTTAGTATCTCCTACAGTGGCATGTATAACTTATAATAAACAGGCCCTCAGTGTTTGTTTAAGAAAGCATCAAGGACAGAGAGAGCAACTGCCCATTTATACACACACAGAGACGAGGGGACTGACCTCCTCTTCTCCTGACCTACCCGTCTGGACAAGGTTTACAAAATTCGCACAGTTCCTGGAACATATTAAGAGTACTGTAAGCAGTCATTCCTTTCTCCGGTCTGACTCTGCAGCTGCTTTAAAATGTACTGATGCACCTTCCCTCAGACCCCTGCCAGGAAATGCTACAAACACTTCTTCACCCTAGGGCAAGTGCTCACAGAGGGAACACAAGTCACTGCCACACTTCTGTTCTTCAAACAGCAGCAATGATCACAATGTGATTAAACAGAGAAGGAACACACTGGTAAACCCGTGTTGGGCTCCAGAAGGGAACATTCTATTCCAGTCTCATATTTTATGGATGGGAAACCGTTGTACAGGAAAAGTAAAAGATATTTCCAAGAGCACACAGCTAGAGGGTGGTGGAGGAGGAGGGAGTTGGCAAAAGGCCCTGAGGGACGCTGCTATCCCACGCCCTTCCCCAAAGGCAACACGCACCCTGAGGGAGGAGGATTCCTGGAGACCACATCTCCTGCAGAGGGTTTTGTTTGTCTAACCCATGTCCTTTTCCCTTCCCAGTTCAAGCACAGAGCGACCAGAGGATAAGACTAACAGAAGTGTGTACTTTCCAGACCCCAAGGATCTAGACAGATCTAGGCCAAGCTAACACACTATTAACAAAAGGACCAAACTTAAGGCTGCAAAGGCCTAAGAATAAATAAGGATTTTGTCCAGTTATCAACACACCAGATAAAAGGCTAAAGTTGAAATCAATGTAGGAGTAGGAGGCAGTATTTGGTTCCACTCAAACCCTGATGGCCACACAAACATAAAACCAATCCTTAACTTCTTATTTATAAATGCTAAGTGGACAGTAAGAAACAAAGTTAAAACAATGTGATTTGGAATCAAAACAATGACAGAAAGCTTTCAGTTAAGCCTATAGGTTTCAAAGTCTCACAATGTCCAGTACCTGGTCATAAGGAAACTTAATGTCAATCATATGACGACTCCAATGACCTCATTATTTCATCACCAACAGAAAATCAGATATCACCTTGAGCAATAGGAAGTGTTAAAAAAATAAAATCTAGGAGAGGCAATAATGGTGCATGTTAGGTTATTACACAATATTCACACTTTTTCAAAGACCCAGACTTGTGGCCTAGACTCACAGCTGATTTTTCAAGAAGTGCAGAAGCTTAGGGGAAAAGCAGAATAGACATAGGCATATTGATTTATTAGAATGACAATCAGATCTCAGAACAAACCAATTGGAAAGCACCAATATTAAGATAAAAAAAAGTTTATAGGCAATCAGTTTTGTTTTTTTTTTTTACTGGGAGGTCCCGGGGATGGAACCCGGGTCTCTCCATATGGGAGACGGATGCCCAACCATTTGAGCCACATCCATCCTCTAGGCAATCAGTTTTATAGATTACAATGAGATTCCTCCAAAAATAAATCTTGGGTTTAGCTTCTACAATATCATTCATTAGTACTAGCAGCATTATACCAAATTTACAATTAGATATGAATTCCTCTCAGCAAACACTGATACTTTCAAATGATTGGGAAAATTCACTCGAAAGAATTAGGTCTCCATAAATATCCGGCAACTGAATGAGAAGTTAAGAGTGCTTAGACGACTGGCTGCCATTTTCATCAGTTCTCTCTGAAAATGAACTATAAAGTTGACAAAAGAGCAAACCTTAAAGCAAGCAGCAAGGGGAAATGACAGTAACTAAACTAAACACAATAATGAGTCTAAAGATCATGATGGGTAAGGAGAAGACATTAAAAAAAAAAACAACTATCAATTTAACTGACAAAACAAGTAAAAGTATTGGATTCTGATTTCTTATATTCTTTCTTTTTAAAAAACTGTTAAACTTTAAAGTGAAGTACTAAGTTCTGAATCATTTAAAAACCTTTTTGAAAGTCTGCTCTGGGTCTGCTAAAGACAGCGAAAGGAAATGCTGATTAGTGACTAGCAAGAAAGCTATTCTCTAGTTAGATCTTAAACATACAATTATGGAGATAGCAATAGATTAGAAAATAATAAATCTGGAATCTCTGCCAATTCCAACATCTGAGGAATTTTCGTTTGTAGGTAAAAAGTAATAGAGCTATTCTATTACTGTTAAACATATAGCACCCATAAGTATTTTCAGAGCTACTTAACTAGAATACTATCTTTTCCTTATACTTCTACAACCTGGGAACTCAGATATCTCCTTTCTGGCAACCATGATCTCCACATAACATAAACTCTAAACCAGGGATTCTTAACCTTTTTTGTTCCACGGACCCCTTTGCCAGTCAGGTGAAAACCACAGACCCCTTACTAAGTCCACACTATACTGTGTATTATTTAATAAATATATCACACCCACACCAACACGTCCCCACAAGAATAACATTTCTTTTTTATTTCAATTCAAGCTCACGGACCCCTTGTTAAGAACCCCTGCTCTACGCCTTGCAAATGGAGAACCTCAGTTCTGGGCAAGTCACTTAATCAATTTGAATCTCATCAGTAAAATGAGTACTGTAATGCATGTATCACAGGATTGTGAAGATTAAAGTAACATTTTCTATAATCCCAGGTATTAAACCTGTATCACAATGATCTGAACCAGACAGAAAATGCCCTCTGAAAATAATTTTGTGATTTTCTAATCATAATTATTAATAATTATTAATATTATTGGGGAATGCAAAATTTGATTATAAACCAATAATGAGAGGAAGGGGAGAAAAATGAAATAGGTGGTAGCAATAGTTGGAAATAACTCCAAATACACAGGCCTCTGGTTTCTAGTCCATTGTTTAGATTGACATCTCTTGAGCACACTTTGGCCTCTGGTAGAGTACCTGGCAATTATGTGTCCAAAACAAATCTTTATCACTTTGAACTGTGTGGGTAGGGGAAGGAGTGGGGGTGAGTGTGGGGGTGGGGGGCACCTGCATTGCCTCACAGGTGGAGTCCTTGAAAACATGAATCTGCTTAGAGGAAGATTTCCTGGAGGCCGGGAAGGGGAGAGGAGGTTTTTTATCTTCATTGATTTCTTAACAAGGGGTCCATGAGCTTGAATGAAATTCAAAAAACATTATTCTGGTGGGGACGTATTGGTGTGGGTGTGATATATTTACTAAATAATGCACAGTATAGTATGGACTTAGTAAGGGGTCTGTGGTTTTCACCTGACTGGCAAAGGGGTCCGTGGAACAAAAAAGGTTAAGAACCCCTGCTCTAAATGAATAAATTATTTGACATAAACTTAGAGGACAAAAACAAGATTTCGGTATTCCCCTCCTCCACCTTTCCTGTATTCCAGGGAAACAGTCAATGAATTTAAAAATCGCCTATTTCACTTCATATAGTCAAAGTGTCCCAGAGCGATTTTCTGCTGCATTCTTGGGTAAAAAGAATTCCCAGTTGCATAATAACTAAGAGCAGAGACTCCAAAACCAGTCTGCCTAGGTTCAAAACCAAGCTCTACCACTTACTATCTTACTACCTTGGGCAAGTTACTTGACCTCTTTGTGCTTCCTTTTCATCAGTAAAATGGCAATAATACTATCGCCCTCCTCAGAGAGTTGTTAGGAGGATAAAACGAGTTAATATTTGTAAAACACTTAAAACAGTGGATGGCACAAAGTAAGTGCTATAAAAACAAATTTTTAAAAAAGTCCCTAATTAATCTTTTCAGTAAAATTGTATCTAAACATATGGTAAATGATGACTTGACTCTTATCCAAAGACACTGAGTTCTCGAAGTGGTCAAAACGTGGTGTTTTACAAGCAACAGTTCTGGAGTCAGAGACTTCTGACTCTAACCCATTGTGTGGACCTGAGCTGGTTCATCCCTTTAACGTCTCTCTGAACCTCTGCTTCTTCACTGTAAAATGGGAATAATAATTACCTAGCAAGTATTCTGTGAAGATAAACTGAGATAATATAAATGTAAAGTTCTTGGCACAAACAGAGCCAAGTATTAAGCGCTCAGATGATACTACCCCCTCCCCGTATACACAGGTACACCCTCACCTATAATAGTTTGTAGCAACAGGTTTGAGCCAAGTCCCTTGTGAGTTAACTACCTCAAATAGAGTATTATGGGCTGGGCTTTGCAGTAAAGCCTTATCACAGCTGTAAGGCAACCTGAGGAAGTAAGAATCAGGCAGCTTGATCCAAGCAGGACAAGAGTCACTGCAAAGACTTAATCAGGCTGGCTCAGAGGATAGGGGAACCTGATACCTATACTTAGAAACCGAGCTAGGACTGGGCTCCTCCGCAGGCCCAGCAAAGAGGTGAAGAACTAAAAACAAATACCAGAAAGTCTAAGAATTTTCCAGCCCTGAACTGACATGTTTTGTAAGCTTTTCTCACTTACAGACGTTATAAGTAAACCCCTACTGTAATGTAAAAGAAAAAGGTAACTTGAGAAATGGATTCTGTTTAAAGGAAATGGAAAACAGCAATAAATGCTTACTCAGGTGAAAGGAAAACCAAGTCACCATGGTGGTTCACAAACAGGGTAGAGGTACAGGCAGACCCCCACCCCCAAATAAACCAGTTTGTATTTTCTCAATATTTGATACCTCAAGTAACACTACCACTTTTCCTATCTTTTCACAGTTAAGAATAGAAAAGTCTACAATTTTTAAAAATATGTTCCTTTAAAAAATTAAAATTCTGAAATTTTAAACCTTCTCTATGACTGAAAAGAATTGTGATTAGATCTGACTATTGACATTGAAAAGTGGAAAGTCACAACATGCACAAAAGAAAGATAAAATTTACTTTCTTAAATCTAATAAAGGCATTTTTAATGTCTTCCAGTCAGTAAATGCTAAGTATTAATATTATGATTAGTGGGACATGCATTTGGAGCTGCTTTTCCTGTCACAGTAAAGGATCTGGCTGATCTCCATGCATCATTTTGTTTACTGGTCACTACTGACAGGGAAAAATGCAATGTGCAGCCACGACAAAGGAAGGAGCTACTGGACCCCACCAAGTGTAGGCAGA